>JAZKJV010010699.1:0-75000 GCA_037367405.1 Ottelia alismoides
TATCAAAATGAGTATAAAGATCATTTGACAATGATCTGACATCATGCTTTGGACATTTGTCTATTGATAATACTAATAGACTAGTAAGAAATTGAACTTTAGATTATTTGAAAGTTCAAAATCTTGCATACTTGTGAATATTATCTTCAAAGTAAAATGTCTGATGCATCCTTCTCTGACAATGGTGCAAGATGCCAATGTATTCAAGACCTCATACATATTGATGTATGTGGATCCTCTATACCATAATGAACATTAATGATATGTGATATCTACTGATGATTATTCATGGTATGACATTCCTTCCTATACCCATTTGAAAACTATGAAATGTTCAAATATTTCATAATTTTGATTGAGAATCAAAGTTAGAAAGAAGATGAAAAGAATTTGATCTAACTTAGGTAGCCAGTTCCTATTAGATGAATTCAAGGAATACCTTATAGAGAAAGGAATATCATTATTTTCTCACTCCTCCTAATAGACCTCAGCCAATAGAGTTGTTGGGAGATACAATTGGATCATGTGTGACATGTTTTGATCAATGATGGATCTTAGCATAATTACCTCTTAGTTTTCAGATATATATGTAATAAAGACTGCAATATATATTCTTAATAAGATTCCATGCAAATCTGAACCTAAAACTCCTCATGAGGTATGGTTTGGAACCAAGCAAGTTTTGTGTTACACACTGGGTATTTGAGGATTGCTTGGTCCGTGCAGTAACATGGATGCAAGAAAGCTAGAATCTTATACTTAAAGGTGCTACTTCATTAGGAATATAAATGATGGTATTTGATACCTACTCTATGAATTCTTAAAATATTTCATCTCCAAGGATATGATTTTTAGAGGATGACTTTGTTGAGAATCAAGATAAGAACAAACAAAAGGACTCATTGAGTTATAAGAAGATAATGAGGCTCCTAAAACTGGAAACAAAAAGGATAATTGAAGATGAAACACTCATACTTCTTCAAATTAGTCTGAGGAGGGTAAGACCGCCTAGAGGGTATGGATTCCATGTGCTAGAGAAATATGTCAATGATCGAACTTCATATGATGAAGCATCATAATACCATGACATGGAAAGATGTATGTTAGCAATAAAGTCTAAAAGTATACTTCATACACAATTGTTATGTATAGGACCTTGAGTGTAATGGATTGTTTTTTTAGGATAATGATAAAAAAAGAGACCACGATAAAATCCCCACATTATCTTTTATAATCAAATAACAAGATTAATAATAAAAAAGGAGATGATAAATTAGCAACAACCTTATCTAGTTATCACAATTATCCTTTAATTAAATTCTTTTTATTATTGTTGATTATCTCATTATTTGGTACCTATAAAAAGGCATGAAGTCCATCCATTAATCTCATCATATATTGCACACACGTGAGGAAGAGAGAGTTCTAGAGAGAGAGAAAGAGGAAGAGAGAGAGAGAGAGAGATCGTCGACGACATATTTCGTTCCGGCAACAACAACCTTCTTCGTCGGCATCGAAGTTGTGATCCGACGAAATTGAAGGAACAACGACGTAGTCGACAACAGTTTGGATTGGTGTGGTCTTAATCGACAAATTTCTTACGTCGACGAGGTATGTGTCGAACACTTAGGATTGTTAAGCGATGTTTTGTGTTGATCATTGATTTAAAATTACGACTTATAGATGTATGTGTCGAATCCTTTAGGCTTCGTACCACATAATATCGTTTCACACCGTAAACTGAAAGTAAGATTCATTGCTGGTCGTGCACAAATATTCAGATCACATGATATATTACTAAATGCATTAATAATCGTAAGAGGTAATTTCTGACATCCTTAATTAGCATCGCAGAATATATATATATATATATCTGATTCTATATGCATTAATTTCGAGATTAACGTGGATTGATGAAAAATGTTCATCAATTATGGACCAACCATTCTCGCTAATTGTTAAACCAACATTTTAGTTTATGAGTGATTTCTATCTAAATATTATGAACGATATTAGGGGTCATTATTGTATAAGCCCCATACATCAATTTGCTGACTATGATGAGGTTTATCTTCCTTTCGATCAAATAATCATTACATGGAGTATATGTTTCGATTGCATGAATCGAAGAGGAAGAAAAACTTGAAGGTTATTTATGCTTGTTAGCATTTCTTGAACTAATTATCTAAACATAATGTAGACGGTATGACGCGGGATATTGATATTCAAACGTGAATGTGGGGGTCAACTAACTGAAGAATGCATCTGGTTTGCTCATTGTGAACGGATTCCTAACCATATTTAATTCTACTTATTAATAAAAAGATATAATATTTATGTATATAATATATTGTTAGTTAGTGTGTGATTCCATTGGAATGATATGTTATAATGTACACATGGATCTTAAGTTATAAGTGGAATGTACAATATGCATTGTAATTCAAATAACCGTCTTATATCATGTCATACGAATTTAGTTCCGGGATACTCAAGATTAATGATCTGATTTTGTTGTTTATAGTTTTTAAATAACAAGGATAATAATAATATTGTTTGTAAGATTTTACAAAGATATCAAGAATAATGGCACAATACTGATAAGCGGAGCTAAGTGCTACACCTAATGGTGGGAGCCACCTCTAGAGTCTGTTTATCAGGGGCCTAAAGGGCCAACGCCTACCGGGGGCGTGAGGCAAAAGATAAGTCCTCTACGGTTGTAGCTACACTGTCATGTTATGTATTGTTATGGATCGCTTGTGGCCGTCGGTAAACCATCAAAGTCATCAAAGCCGCCTAAGAATTAACAATCAAGACCACTCCAAACATGAAAAATGTCATGAGCATATGTGCAATATATGTTAATATTATGTACATATATTCAATTATGTTATTGTTATGGACATATGTTTAAGTTTTGTTAATGTTATGTGCATGTGTGCAAGGGCATACTTGCAATTTATGTCAAGGCTAAGTGCATGTGTGCAATTATGCTAATGACATGGGCATACATGCAAATTTATGTTAAGCTAAGGTCATGTGTGCAATTATATTAAAGATATGGGCATATGTGCAATTATGTTAAGGGTATGGGCATACGTGCAACGTAAGTTAATATTAAGGTCATATGTTCAATATAAGATAATGTTGATGGTATATGTGTACTTATGTTATCATTATGGACGCACATGCAAATATGGCAAAACCAAAAGGTATGACGCAAGTATGATATGCAATGCATGGATATGAAAGAAATATACTTCGTATACATCACTAAGTTAATTAACGATGTGTATGATGTTGGTTTGTGTTTATTCAAATATTTATGCAACATGACATTAATATAGAACCAAATTGATAAGTCTTTATTGTTGGAATGATTACCATTATGTTATGAATGGAATAGTTAGAAATGACTTGATTTTTACGCTAGCCGACTTGACCTCATCTCGGCACATACTGAGCATTAAGCTCATAACATGTATTGTTACTCTTTTCAGGGGAACGTGAAGATTAAGTTATTTACGCTTCGCGGGAGACTTCACCGTCTTCAAGAAGTAGAATCGGTACAGGACTATTGTTGGTCGGTTTGGAAGGATGCCATTATATCCACTGGTATAAGAAAATCGTAGATGTGATTCATTTAGTTTATTTAAGGAACTCTTGGACTCATGTCCTTATTAATAGTATGGAAAAGGAGGTTTTTTTGTCCATTCTTTACTGCTCTTATGTTATGATTAATACTATGAGTAACGAATCCGAAATGCCCGCTGAATTCTCGCTTCTGCATCATTCTCAGACGATCGGGTTCATTACATTGAGGATCCACCTATAGGAGTGAGATCCATTACGTGCAAATGGATCTTCAAGGGAATATGATGAGAAGTTTGAGACCTTCAATGCATTACTTGTATACAAGAGCTACACACAGAAAGAAGATATCGCTTGCATTAAGACTTTCTTTCTAGTATCCATACTTAAACCCATCAGAACATTTCTAACTAAAGCTACACAACATGACTATGACATCTAGAAGATGAAAGTCAAGATTGCATTCATCCATAAATACATCAACAAGGATATTCATATGAAGTAGCCCCCATGTATTCATACTTGAGGAAGGCAAGGTGTGCAAGTTGAAGAACTCCATCTATGGACTCTGATAAAATTCTTATAGTCGGAACATCAGATTTGTTGAAGTTATAAAGATTGTAATTTCATAAAGAATCATGATGAATCGTGTGAAGCTTAGATAGACATTTTTACCATCATGGTAAATGTAGATAAAAATCCTAATCATTTGAAATGATATAAGGGTGATAATAATAAGTGTTTTATAATCTTGTTGTTCCATATCTTGAGATGAAAGATCTCAAGGATATGTCTTAGACATTAGTTTTGAAGTTATTCAAAAGCAAGGAGATAGGGGCATTGGGACCGTCACATTAGTGGTACATCTTGTACATATTCTATTTTGGTAAAATCCTAGGAAGGCTTCATTCCCTTAAGATATGGTACTGACCTATCTGAGGGGATAACATCTCAAAGTGTTTGATGATGCAGATGCTAAAGCTGTTTTTCCTTGTGTATCAGTTACATGAAGCATGGTGTATGCTGGATGTGTACAAAAACCAGATGTCTGACATATAGTGGGAGTAGTAAATTGTTAGTAATCTTATTACAGAGATAAAATACTTAATTACAGTAATAATAACACCTTCAAAGATAACTAAACTTTTGAGATAGTGGTCTTACCTTTAAGAACTTAAGACTATATATAGTGATCTAAAAGGTCTTACCTATAAATGCATTATAAGACTTGAGACTAATATCTAAGTCTAAGGAGTTAGAGATCTCGAGGCATAAGGGTGTTTTAATAAGGATAATAGAAACTTCTTGTTGGTAATAATAATGATAATGATTATTAAGTTGTAGTGTCAAAGATATTATAGCTGCTTCAATAAGATTGTGTATTGGTTGCATAAGATGTAATATTTACATTGGATGCAAGCACTGCTACTAGGAGATATGCAAGTACCGTAAAAGAACTTGGAGTAGTCTCTCGAGAATAGAGTGACTAGTCAGCTTATCAAGCTAATTTCTAAATAGGTTATGACTAGCACATACGTGTGTTTAAAGATTGATCCATTAATGATTCTTTGGATTAGTGGAAGAATGTTGGAAATGCGAGCCCACCGTGAGCCATTATGCAATAAATGTTATTGTAAATCATTCGCTAATATGAAAATAATGAATAACTAATTTTCTTAATAGGTCCCTCTGTACAATTAAAATTAGGTATCATGGCTATCTTAATGATCATATAGCTTTTGATTAAAATATGAAATCATAAGGGTTTGTGCTTGGATAACATCTAAAGATTTAGATTGAGGACTCATCAAGAACTGTCAAATAATTGTTAAGAAAGGATCTCCTATCTGAGAAGGAGATGGGGATCCTTTTCTAAAGGCTAGTATCAAACCGACCTCTTTATGCATGTCCTCTACATAGGAATAGATATTCAGAGGTATTAGATAAGTTAGGTCAAAGAGTTGATTTAACGATATCGAAATAACCAAGACCTATATCGTATGTTGTCACGATATGGTCATGCATCCTTTGACCAAATACATATGTCTTACTATATGTCTGAGTATTTACATTTGGCAGGCCGATTGGTTTATGACCTAATCAAGGTCTATACACCGGCGAGTTGGCGTGCATATAAGGGCATATGAATAATACGATCTCTCAAAGGGACCATACTACTCATTCTTGAATCAAAACGCATGAGCTCACTCATAAGATATTGGGATCATATTCCATGCATGATCGTCTCTCTTTGGAAGCTTAACATAATTTATAGGTATGATATATGCTTTTGGAAAGTATATGATCACTACCAACTCCCAATGATATGATGAGAAACTTAATGATAAAAACTATGAAGAAGACAGTTCAAATATGATCTAATACTTCGGCTTTAATATTGATCTTACATCATGTAGGATGTACGTGTATTAGGACTACTCGAGGGTGAGGTGATCATAAATGATTGTATAGCTGTGACACTTTTTTTCTGAGGGAGTGAAGAAACATGTTTGGATTTTGATGACTCTTCTCGGTAGATCAATAAACTAATCTTAGTCCAAATGTTGGACATTGATCAGAATATGATTCGGATGTAATGAGAAGATTATATTTATATTTTTTTATTTAATCAAACATCTATGAGAGATTTCTGAGATCTGGATTTGAGATATGATCTCAATATCCAAGTCAATATACATGGAATGTACAATTGCTATGTCCTTATCTCAAGGTATCCACCAATAAAGCACATTGTTCTTAAAAGAGTTCAAAAATAATTCAATTATTGATATTGTATCTAAGCTATGGGAAATAGATAATTAAATGTGATTTAATTATCATGAGTAACTAATTATGGGAAAAGGTTTTGTTGTTACTACTGTAAATATCATGAGTAATATGAATATGATTCATATTATTTGAACACTTGAAATTGACATCTAAGATAACTAAATATGATTTAGTTATCAAAGATGTGATTAATTTTGATATACTAGCCAAAATAATCATAAATATTATAAATATGATTCATAATTTATTGGAGAGATATTAATCATAAATAGAATTTACGAATTAAATGTTGATATGAATTGAATTCACATTGAATAATTAATTGTAAATACAATTTATATTTTATATTGGATGGTTGAATTTGATTATTAATTGACAGTGGCTTGTTTACAATTATCAAGAATAATTTGTAAAATTACTCGATGATATTTCGTTGCAAAATAATTTCATGAATAAAGATATAATGTAATAAGAGTACATTAGAATGTGATTGGAGAGAGATTTTTCTCTCTCTACCATATGGGGCATCCAATCTTCTTAAATGGGAAGGAGGCTTTCTCCTTTCCATTTACATGGACGACGACTTAATTGTCATACTTTCATTCATGAGAATCTTGTTGATTTAATTAAAATTAAATATGTTGATTATTTACAACATATTTATTTTCTTTTAAATTGATTAATTGTTATTACAAATTATTGTAAAAAAATCTCAACAATTGATTTGAGTTAGGAATGCATCGCCACCATCTAATATAATATAAAAGAAAGGGTATACCTAGCCTTTTCTTTGACACAACATAATTGCAAGAGTAATAAATCACTCTCTCTCCTCTCTCTCTCTTATTCTCATATACGTGTCCAAGCTTCTCTCTCTTTCAATATTGTGGATGTCCACCATGTTGTTGGAGAAGATCTTGTCATCGTCGCAATGCCATTGTACTGTCGGATCGACTGCTCGTTGATCTCCACCTTCTTATGTGCTCTTTGCTCGTGTAGAAGGATCTGTATTTCATGAGAGGAGATCAGGAGATTCCAACCTCAGATCACCAACTTGGATTGTGGGAGCTTAGCATGTCATCTACGTTCCCGCAAGTGCTTCTACGTCGGATCGGACTTGAGACAGGAAAATCTCTTACTTTAGATATTAACGACCGCAAACACGCTCCAAGAGGTAATCCTAATTACTCGTTTGTGATCTTGATGAAACGATTTGAGAAGTGTTCATTGAATCATGTGATTTCATCTTATTAAAATTTGATTCTGTTCTAGTTGCCATAGATCGCATTTCTATGCGACACGCTTCTGTGATGCGCTAAGGCCCAAACCCCTAACCTCTAATGGAAGTCCAAAGAATGAAGATCGATATAAAGATGATGGCTGTGAACACTCTTTGGAAGTTATTGACCTCCTTGGGAAAGGCTCGATCGAGATATCAACAATGGCAGGGGGTTGTTTCCTGATAGATCCTTACAGAAGTCACGCCAAGGAGGCAGTGGTTAGATGGAGTTTGATGTAAGCGTTGGCGTGAATGGATTCTAGAGGCGGGTGGCATGAGCATACGGTGCAGTTGTGGAAGAGGTGTGGAGTGGCGATGAAGGGAGTGGTAAATGATGATGTAAAGGAAGGATCAACGAGAGTGATGGAGGCAGCATGACTGGAGCAACATGATGGATGGGTTCTTGTTTTTTTGTTGTTTGGAGGGAGTGGAGTAGATGGAAGGATATCACTTTGTATATTTGATTCAACATGAATGGTAGACATGACCATCTATTGGTTGATTCCGTTCGATTTAATGATAAAATGAATGTAAATATTTTAATTGTTTTGATGGAGGGGAGTTTATGGAAGGGTATATACTTTGTATTTGATTCAACATGGCCTATGTTGTAATAGTTGGTAAGATGGCAAAGCTCATGAGGTAAATATGGAGATTTCAGGGGTTTTCAGTGGTTTGTTAGTGCAATTAAAATTTTTTATAGGAATTATGCTGCAAAATCCCATGTTAAAAACCATCCACGCATACATTATATGACATGAATTACTACTCAAGCACAGCATCATTTCATCAGATTGTTATGCAATTATCGTGTACAAGGACAACAACATTTAAACAAATGGGTTAGACATCTCTGGAAGCAAACAAACCAGGCTACCCTTGAGCCAAGTAAATTACACCCAGAAGAGAGGACAGACAGCACCTACATCATAGCGCTGCTACATATCCACAAATCAAATAGAAAGAAGGGTTCACCTGTGACACTATACACATACACATCTCAAACAATAGTGAAAATGCTCAGAACGCCATCCATCATCACATATCAAAAGAAAAAGACCTCCAGTAAGGTGGGTGCTGCTGAGGTACGCGTGGGCCGGGGTCGCATCCAACTGATCCTACAAACGCCTCCACTACTGCCACGTGCGCATCACCTCTCCCTCTCTTTCTATAGCGGTCACTGCTTGCGACAGCTGCCTCCCTTGTTGCTCCCCGTCCTTTACTGCCGCAGTAGAGCTATCAATGCTTCCGCCTATATTCAAGAAAACCCCCCTTTAGTTGACTTTCAGCATAATAAATTAAACAAGTCGAATCGAATCAAATCGACAAAAATGGTGCCTCGGGCATTTATTTAACCCCTTTTAATCAATAAACTATTAGAAGAACTTAATAATCATCCAAAGATTACAATGCTAATGCTAGGCATAAGTTTGAGCGTGCACTATGAAGCATTACTTTTTCCCATAAAGATCGTTGTTCAAAATTAAACAAACGCTACCACCTAAAGAACGTGAGGTGCTAACGACCCCGCACTGCAACCAAGTGGTTTCATGTGAGAAGGTAATATAAATTTTAAGTAAATATTGTAAGATTATAGAAAATATGACACCACAGTTGCAATTTAGGCATTATAAAGGATGACGAGAGTTGTATCGGAATGGGGTGGGTTCTTCCTCATACAGAAAGGGTGCCGTTTGATGATGAACCACATATTTTCCACCAGCGGAATAGCAGGTAAACACAAAGGATCGGTGTTTTATTTGCCAGAGATTATGGAAATTCAAAACGAAAATTTGGTAAAATTGAAATGAAAACGGAGAAGGGATGAATGATGACTCGAAAACCAATTAAATTACGGAGAGAATAGACGACAAATTCAAAGAATCGAATTGGGGGGCACCTCACCTTCTTCTTGCCTTTGGAAGTGGCGGTCTGAGACAAGTCGATGAGAGGGGGGACGGCGCCTTCCCTGACAACCATCTTCCTGTACACGTTGCTCTCCTGGCAGATGTGGAAGAGGACCTCGCAGGACATCTCCTTCTGCCTGCGGCTGCCGGCCTCAACCAACTCCACCAGAACCGGGACTCCCCCTTCCTCCACCACCGCCTTCCAAGCCTCCTCCCCGCCCTCCTTCACCACCGCCGCCATCACATACACCGCCTTGTCCACCATCCCGTTCTCCGGATCCGCCATCAGCTCCAGCAGCGGCCGCGCAACACCCGCCCTCACTGCCCTCTCCCCGTTCTCCCTCGACCCCGAGCACAGAGCGTACAGCGCCGCTGCCGCGTCCTTCTTCGCCCTCGACCCACCGACCTCCAGCAGTTCCACCAGCAGCGGGATCGCCCCTGCGCGTCCGATCGCTGCGCGGTGCTCCTCCCCGCCTTGTGAGAGTCGCAGCAGCGCGCACGCAGCGTTCTCCCGCGTCGCCGAGGTCGATCCCGCCTTGAGCGCACGGACGAGGGGGCGGATGGCGCCGGCGGAGGAGATGAGGGGCTTGTTTTCGTCGAGGAGGGACAGGTTGAGAACGGCGGTGACGGCGTGCTCCTGGAGATCGCGGTCCGGGGAGGATATGAGTGCGACGAGCGGTGGCACGGCGCCGAGGCGGGCGAGGCGGAGACGGGAGGCGGGGTCGTCGTGCTTGGCGAGGAGGCGGATCTCCATGGCGGCGGTGCGGCGGACGGCAAGGGACGGGGAGGAGAGGTCGGAGATGAGGGAGAGCGCGAGATCGTCGGAGTAGTGGAGGACGGAGAGGCGGCGGGAAAGGGGAAAGTCGCCGGAGCGATCGCTGTTGCAATCGGAGAAGGCGCCGGAATCGGTGGAGGAAGAGGAGGCGGACGACAGGATGCGGTTGATGTGCCGGTAGCTCTCAGGGTTGGCCGCCTCCATCCCCAAATGCTGAGACGGTTCGTTTGATTGTAATAGAGAGAGAGAGGAGAGAGAGAGAGAGAGCTTTGTTAGAGAGAGGGGGAATGGTGAGGGTGCGAAGTTTAAGAAGGATGGCGAGGGGAAAGCACAGTTCGGTGGGGCACATGGGAAGCTGGACACGTGGCAGGAAGTTCCGTGCTCCGCAGGCGAAGTGTCGGTTCTGTTCCGTTGTTACAGTTCAATCGAGTCGAAGACTGGGTTTTTTTTAAGTATTTCATGTATTCAATGTAAAAGAAGAAGAATTACAAGATGGCACCTCCGTCATTGGAAAAATGACGTGGACAGCAAAATCTAAGATCATGCATTAAACTCTCATAAAGTGAGAATTTTGTACAATCAGGTCTACTATCTTGTAGATCGATCAGGTGGGTTTCAGTGTCCACCTATTGTTTGTTTCATTCCATATAAACCACATGATCACAGTGAGGATTAAGCATAATCTTCCACGATCCACAATGGAAGGGATCACACTAATCCAATCCAATGTAGCGTTGAGAGGAATGAGAGGCGACAGAGGCAAATCAAGAGTCGAGCACCCAACCAAACCGCAGCAATCGTTGAGCAACTGAAGAGTAGGTGCTGGAGGGACTCCGAATCATCATAGCAGAGGTAGCAAGAAGAGAGCTCACACATACCAAAATTAGCGAGCATATCTGTGGTGGGTAGGCGCTCCACAACCACCCTGTAAAGTGTGTAAGAAAACTTCAGGGGCATTCCCTTCGCCCAGAGGAGCGATGCCCAGGAGGTGGAATCATCACGATGGCGTTGAAGTTCAATCGAATCAGAGTAAGAGAGAACCCTTTGGGATTCCGAGCCCACACGAATGGAGGGGCATTGTTGCTAATGGCCCATCGAAGTACATCCCTATTTTTTATAATCTCTTTCCAAATTCGAGAGCCCATTCTGTGTGGTTGTGCTTCCCAGAAAGAGCAATGGGATAAATATTTCTGCCTCATGACTTACGCCCAAATGGAGGATTCCGAGGAAATGAGCCTCAAGCCCCAATAAACTACCATGGCACCGTGTAGAGTGGTAAAGATCTAAGGCCAAGCCCCTCTATTTTTGGGAGGCAAATCGTGGACCAATCAATGTCGTGCTTGCCTTTCCCCTACAGGAAATCCGCACAGATCTTGTCAATCCTAAGAACAGAGCATAGCGGGATAAGATAGCTTGCTGCCTAGTAGAGAGTGACGCTAGGGATCACATACTTCAACAGCTGCAAACGGCCGGCAAGCGAGAGGGCCTTAGCTTTCCCGCCCCCAAGAATGGCCCTTATCTTATCCTCCAAAGCCCTGGTATCAAAACTCCTCCCATAGGAGGAGGCGAGAGGTAGCTCCAAGTAGGAGGTCGGTAGATAACATGCCCAATTGGCGAGTAGATGCGAAGTCATCCACTAAGTGCTTAGTTCGGAAGAGATTGCTTTTCCTTGCATTAAGTTTCAGCCTCGAAATAGAGTGGTACACAAATAGGATCTCCCATATGCCATGCACGGTGTGAGAGGAGCTCTTGCAGAAGAAAAGCAAGTCGTTCGCATACATGAGGTGCATCAGGGCCATGGAGCGGCCTTTGTCCACTGGTGCCAGGCGCCTGCTAGCCACTTCAAGTTCCATGAGACAGGAGAGGATCTCCATCCCCAGGGAGAAATGCAAGGGGCTCAATGGGTCCTCCTGCCTCAGCCCTCGGGTCCCACGGAAGAGACCATGAGGGGAGCCATCAATAAGGACATATGGAGGTTGTTGTTATGCAAGCCGCAATCCACTCAATCTAAGTGTTGCAAAATCCCATGTCTCTCAAGGCCTCAAGGATGAACGAATGCTCAATGGAATCAAAAGTCTTCGAGGGACCTATCTTCAAGCAAGACTTATTGGATCTCGAGCGCCTATCAAAATCCCATAGCAACTCATGATCAAGCTGAATGCTATCGCCAATAGATCAACCCTTGATAAAGGCCGACTAGTTTATGGAGATCAATTGTGGGAGAACCAACCTAAGACGAGTGGCCTGCAAATTTGTGAACAATTTGTAACTTATGTTGCAACACAAGATGGGACGGAAGTCCCCCAACCCACAAGGATATGTGACCTTGGGCACCAAGGTTAGGAAAGTGTGGTTCACCTACATAACCATTCTCCCCCCAGTGTCGAGGAACTCCAAAGCGAGGCAAACGTCACACTTTACCATAGCCTAATGCTTCTTGAAGAAATCAGTGTTGAAGCCATCAAGCCCAGCAGCCTTGGTGGAAGGTATAGAGCAAAGTGCCCTCCAGATTTCATCTTCACTGAAAGTTCTGACCAGCTACACTCTAGCATCATCGGGCATGACACACTTTGGAGGCGAGGGTGCTTCTCTAGTTTTTCTTGGCAACTCAGGGCCAATCAAGGAGCGGAAGTGGTTCAGGGCCACCAGGGAGACCTCCACTGGCCTATCAATGACTACCATGTGGTCATCTAAGAGGTTGTCGATGATGTTCCTGGAAGCACGTTTTTTGGCGGAGAGGTGGAAGAATTTAGTGTTGCGGTCCCCAAGTTTAAGCCAGCTCACACGGCTCTTCTTCTTCCAGGCGGATTCTAAGTTATAATCCAGAGCATCCAGGTGGAGTTTCACATCTGACTCAAGCTGCGAGAGGAAGGGGTCCATAGGGAAAATTGAAATGGCACTGTTGATCGCTCGCAGAAAATTCATCTCTATCCTGACCTCAGAAAACACATTTGTGTTCTTAACAGCCCACCCTTAAGTGTCGATTTAACATTCCTGAGTTTTTGGGTGAGGCAGAAAAGCATATTACCATGGACGGAGATTGCCTATCCTCTTTGAACAACCTCAAGATATCCAGGCATGCCAACCCAGTAGTCAAAGTATCTTATAGGTTTTGGAAGAATGGCAGACCGGGTGAGTCCACGGAGATGAGGAGGTGGTCGCTCGAAGAGATGAGGGGATAAGAGAGATTTTCCTACAGAAAACATGTAATCCAAGAGGTGTTGACAAGGGCACGATCTGATCTCACAGCGACCCACGTAGGGCCAATAGAGGAGTTAGACTAAGACCACGTGTTTCCAGAGGATTCCAGATGGAGAAGTTCACAATTGTCAATGCAATAGTTGAAGTCTTCCAAATGTCCTCGATGTGGAGCACGACCTCCCTTCTTTTCACAGGAAAATCTGACCACATTAAAGTCTCCAATGACAAACCAAGGATCTTGGACAGAGTGGCTGCAATGATATAGGAGGTCCCAGAGCTCCTGTCATTGGGAGGGGCAGTTCGCGTCATTGACGACCGACAAAGTGAATGTGAAACCTCCCTTATTAGTGTAGGACATGGAGAGAGCTTGTGGGGAGACCACAAGCGGGATGCAACTCACTCATGCTTCTTTCGAAAGAATGTATATTTCACCCAGCGAGGTGTTATTGTGAGTGAACTCCCATCCTGCAGGGATGAGGTCAGCAAATTTACTCTGATCTCCCAGCCTAACCTTAGTATCGACAAGGCCAATTATTTCCGCATTCTTGTTTTGCAGGTCCCTCGAGAGCATGCGCAACTTGCAAGGCTTATTGAGTCCTCGAGTGTTGCAGACTGCTAGCGACATTAATAAACCAATGCAGTGGGCGGCATTGGCCCTAGGTTCCTCATAGTGGCCTTTGGCAGCTTCTTCTTCCTATGGGTGGCAGATGTCCAAGTTGGATTAACCACTTATAGGACCTCAGGGACAGAACCTTCATCCCATTGAGCCTCATCGTGGTTATCATCTACTCTATGGAGGGGTTGTTTAGATCCAAAATTAAGGTGTAGCCCTAGTAGGGGCATGGGGATGGCGGTTTCCAAGCAGAGGCGGTCCTCCACTGAAGAAGGGTCCTCAATTCAATATGGAAGGTTGTAATGGGCTTACCATGGGTGGACGTCCTCTTTGAAGCATCAGGAAAGGTGAATTCCTCCTGACAGTCAACGTGGGAGGCATCTGACTACGCATTGGGCAGGGTTGGGCAATTGTAATCAGGGTAGCAATGATAGGAGCTCCACCCCTGATCCAGGGGAGTGGTTTGTGGGGGGATGGGGTGTCCTCCCCCCATCTTTGTTTATTGTTCCCTCATGGAATGGATCTCCGTGGAGGGAGCCTCATTGAGGGGGTCATATGCGGGAGTAGTGCAGTTGCCAATGGAATGGTCGAAGGAGATACACCTAGTACATTGCGGGGGGACCCATTCGAGCTCCACCTCCACCATCTGCATTTGGCCTTAGTAGAAGACCAGGGGAACGACCTCGGGTATGATCTTCGATGCGTGGATGGAAATGCAATCATTCTGCCCTGAAGCAATGGCAGCATCCATTAAGAGGGGGGTATCCAGCATGCTAGCGAGTTTGTTAAGTATCAGCTCCGAGCTGTGCCTTAGGATTAGTCCATGGAAATGAACCAGAGCGGAATCTCAGAGAGACGTTTGCGCTTGAGACGGGAAGCAATGTCCCATCGCCAAAGCACCATGAAATGACCCTGGAAGAGCCATGGCCCCCCAACCAGTACACGCTCAGGGGAAGAGATTGAAGTTCCTTGAAGGTTTCTAAACCTTCTCAATGAAGGAGGAGAGAAGTTTATGATTGGGTCTCTTACGTAGAATATAGAAGACAAGAGTATGGTCCCATTGCTGGACCAAGGAGCGAGCTTTCGACTTCGGTAACAAAGGCTACGTCTTCAACGTTGATGGTGGCTGGTGGGGAGAAAGTCAATCACCAATAGGGGGGTGGGGGCTTGGGAGGGTGTGCCCCGCAAACGTCTTGCCAGGTTCGACCAGTCGGTGTCTGCGGCAACCTGGTGGGAGGTGAGGTGGCTTCTGGTTGAGGGGGGTTGGCATCAATGGGAAAGAGCGAATGAGAGGACGGGTCGGTGGTGGACAACGTAGGAGGCGGCCCTGTTGAGGAAGGACCATTAGGGTTGGCAGAAGGGAGATAGAGGGAGGGCGAGAGGGGGCATTAAGGTTGGCTCGTGAAGTGTGGGGGGGAGGGTGTATACCTATAAAGACTGGGATTTCACTGTCGATGGGAGTCGCCTAGACACTACGGAATTACCTTTTTATTTACTATATATTTTAAAACAATGGAAAGGTATTATCAGTCAGAAATAAGGTTTCAAGTATTGCATTTTTATTATTCACGAGGTTAAAAGAAATAAGCTCACTTCATATCATTCTTTCATCTCGGCATTAGGGAACTTAATCTCTGAACGGGATATCACATAATAAAATTATTCACATCTTACTTGTATGATTAAGTATATCTCTGCCTAAAATATTTCTCCTCTTATCTCATTTATCATACATATCTCCTTATTCATTATCCCTCGTTGACATGGGGATTGTGACTTCTGATTTTCCGTACCATTTAATATCAAATTTTGTTCGTACGAGAGATAATGGATAATGGAAGAGATAAAGAATAATAGGAATAGTTTATTTGTTAATATTTTAATTGATTTGAAGTATGAGTATTATTAGAGAGAGACATACATATTGATATAATTATGATGACATCAGTACTAAAATTTCTTATTCTAAAATAAAATTCTCTTGACTCAAGATAAGAAGATCTTATACTTGTTTTTTCGGTATTCGTGGATAATGGCAAAGGCATCTACTATACGATAAAGAATTCTTTCAAGTACATGTCATTTTTTTATCTTGTATTCTTTTGTTGTTTCTTCTAAGTAGTAAAATAAAATCATATTGAATCATATCAAATCATACTTGAGGGTGATGTGATCCTAAATGATTTGTATAACCATGACGCTTCCATTCCTAGGGATTGATGAAACGGGTCTGGATTTTAGTGACTCCTCTCAATAGAGAAGTGATTTGATCTTGGTCCAATTGTCGAACATTGATCTGAATGTGATTCAAATGCAATGAGAAGATTAGATTTGCAGTCTTAATTTAATCAAGCATCTACGGGAGGCCCGAGATTTAGATTTGAGATGTGATCTCAATATCCAAGTCACTATACGTGGAATAATACAATCACCTTGTCCTTATCTCCAAGTATCTACGGAGAAAGTGCATTATCCTTGAAAGAGTTTATGGATAATTTCATTGTTGATATTTTATATCCGAGTATTGAGAAAATTGATAATTAAATGTGATTTAGTTATCAACAAATTCATATTATAAAGAAGAGTTATCTTAGATAATTAAATGTGATTTAATTATGAAAGATGTAAATAATGTGAATGTGATCCATATTATCTGGACCATGAGATTAGAGATCCAAGGTGATTAAACGTGATTTAATTATCATAGATATGAATAATGTGGATAGCACTATCCATATTAATCAAATGTAATTTATAATATATAAGAGAGAGATAATTGTAAATAGGATTTACGAATTAAATGTTGGCGTGAAATGGATTCACATTATACAATTAATTGTAAATATAATTTATATTTTATTGGGTGGTTGAATTAGATTCATAATTGTCAATGGTTTTATTTGCAATTATCACAAATAATTTGCAATAATTATTTGGTAGTTTTTTTGTTGACAAAAGATTCCATGAATTGGAATTTAATGTAATGAGATTACATTAGGAGATTCTTAGAGAGAGAAAATCTCTCCAAGACCTCATATGGGCATCCATGACTATCTTTATGGAAGGCGGCTCTCTCTCCTTCCATTAAATGGAATGTAACTTGGAAGTCCTATCTCATTTTTGGCAATGATGATTTAATTGAAACTAAATATGTTATGATTATTTATAATATATTTATTTTCTTTTAAATTAAATTAATTATTGTTGCAAATATTTTACAATAAATTCTCAACCATTGATTTGAATTAGGAGTGCATCTCCACCAACCAATTTAATATAAAGAAAGGGTAGACCTAGCCTTTTCTTTTACACATAAAGTTTACAACAACTCTCTCTCTCTCTCATTCTCTATACACCATCTCTCTCCCTCTCTCTTGTGACCGTCCACCACGGAGCCCTAGAGAGAATCGCTCTCGTCGCAGGTCGTCGTTATGTTACCGGATCATTCGCTCGTGGATCTCTGTCTTCTTTGATATGCTTCGTTCGTGAAGAAGACATGGGATCTCGTGCGACGAGATCAGGAGATTCACCGCTTGGGTCATCAACATGGATTGCGAGAAGCACACGTTTCATCAACGCACTTGCAAGTCTCTGTTAGATCGGACTTGAGACAGGAAGTCTCTTCGTTTAGAGACTTGATCGCAACCACGCTTTAAGAGGTAACCCTAATACTTGTTTATGATTTAGATGAAGCAATCTGAGAAATGTTCTTTGATCATGTGGTTTCATCGCATGAAAAAATTTGAGTTTCCGCTACCTCGAGCGACTAGTGCAACTAGTCGCTCCCGATCGCATACGATGTAATCCTCACGCTTCCGTTATGCGCTTAAGGATCTTACCATATCCTTCAAGGGCTTGTAATCCTTGTATATCTGAAACAAATTCCATGTCATGGAGATGATAATGTCAACATGGAACTTATAGTTCCTACTTAGTTATTACGTACGGTTAGCCAAGCCGACTCATCAGGAGTGATAACTGTGTAGGAGACCGGATCCTAACCCCACCCACTCTTGGACATTAGGTGAATGAAGGAGACACAATCCTTCTTTATTATCTTCCACTTATTGCGGAGCTTTGACTTGTCTAAATTCTTCTCATTTCACATGTTGAAGTGGGTGCCAATGCTCTGCCAAGCAGAGGTTGTAAAGGACCCTCCGATCCGATCGTCTATATTGAAGTAGTGCTTGAAGAGATGCATAAGGCACTCATCCGTTGCATATATATACTTCGCCCATAGTTTGGCAGACTTGTCGTCTGTAATGTGTACAGTGGAAGAACTCGCAACTCCTGTGCCTATCCTATAAGGACGGGGCCAATGTTATATAATATATTGAATACCAGTAATGTTGAAATGTGTAGCATTCCCAATCCAATAATCCCTTGGACCTATAGACACTAAACATCTTGGACAATCCTAAAACATGTATCCTTGTGACCTTATTTATAACCATACAATGAACCCCTCCTTAAAATCATGTATACTTGTGCATATGACATGGGTTGGATTAACTTAATTTAAGTACACCTTAGCACCCACTACAATAAATGCATGATAATGTAGCAACTACTATGGCAAATGGTTCAGCTGATACAGAACTAAAGCACATCAAGCATACAATTAAATGAATTAAGAATTAGAGCAATAACATCCTACTATGAAAATTTAAGAAGAGCATAAATTCTCCAAATTGATATTAGTTGAACCAACTCAAGCAGACAAATTTTGGAAAATCTCTTAACCTTTTTACTACTGTCCCTTTAGATCAAACAATCATATTGGAAGCACTAAATGTCATTTACAATACAAAGAAGCGAGTCATAAGTAAATGAATAAGGACTTGAGTGATAAAAGCTTGCTCTTCCAATTTAAGAACACCATAAATTCTCCAAATTGATATTAGTTGAATCAACTCAAGCAGACAAGATTTGAAGAAGTTCTGAACCTTTTAACGACACTCCATTTAGATTATACAAGCCATGCTGGAAGCACTACGTGCCATTTAGAACAGAGATATGGTTCGATGAATGCAAAATTGAAGCACACCAACCGTACAAGTAAATGAATTAAGGAATTGAGCAATAATATCAAGATTTGAAATTTTAAGAACATCATAATCTCCAAATTGATATTAGTTGAACCAACTCTAGTAGATAAATTTTGAAAAAATCGAACTTTTAAATAACAGTCCATTTAGGACAAACAAAGCATACTTAAAGCGCTATATGCTATTTACAACATAAATATGGTTTAACGAATACAGAAGTGAAGCACATCAACCATACTGATATTCTCCCACCGATATTAGTTGAACCAACTCAAGCACAAAAATTTAGCAAAAGATCTAAAAAATATTTACAATAGTCCATTTAGATCAAACAAAATAGAAATGCATCAAATTATATATGTAATAAACAATTACCCAAGAATAAGAAATGCGACCATGTAGCAGCTCACAACTAGAACTAAGAACCAAGATATGTAAGAGCATTACAAGGAGCAAGGCCCATCGAAAGTACAAAACCATCCTCCAAATCCAAGGGCTCTAGAAAAAATGCGCAATTTTGGAGAGAATTCACAATCATAGCAGGTCAAAAGCTTACTCATATAATTAAAATCCTTATGTCCTTGTAAGTCCAGCATTAAGAGTTGGACATGTGAGCTCACAATGAGTCATTATGCAATAAAAGTTATTGCACATTATTCCTTAATCTGAAATGAAGAATACTTTATTTGCATGATAGATCCCTTGATACAATTAAGGTTATGTACCATGACCATCTTGATATCGTACATTTGAGGATCCAAATGTTGAATCATGGAGGTTAGTGTAGAGTGGAATGTCTAAAAAATTAGATTGATGACTCAACCGCTCCGTTAAGTGATTATCAAGAAAGCGATCTCCAGCCTGAGAAGGAGATGGCAATCCTTACTCTAAATTCTGATATCTGATCGATCTCTTGATATATGTCATGTGCATAGGAATAGATATTCGGAGGTGTTGTATGAGTTAGGTCAAGGAGTTGACTTAACGAGATCAAGATAACTAAGACCTATGTCGTATGTTGTTATGTATAGGAACACATCCTTTGACTAGAGACTGATGTATTAACATATATCTAAGTATGTACATTAGGCAAATCATTATGTTGATGACCTAATCAAGGTCTATACCCCGATGAGTTGGTGTGCATACAAAGTCATATGAGTAATATGATCTTTGAAGGGATCATACATGTTCAATACTAAACTGAAAGACATGAGCTCGCTCATGAGATATTGTGATAAACAAAATTCCAACAATGATTTTCTTTCTTTTGAAATAAGATAAGATTTGAAGGTATGATATATTCTTTTGGAAAGCATACGATCGATATCAACTCCTAATTATCAAATGAGAAAGTTAATGATAAAACTCTGATGGAGACTGTTAAAATAAGATAAGAACTTCATGTTTATTCTAGATCTTCCAATATGCAGGATGTATGGGTAGTAGAAATACTCGATGGTCATGTGATCATAATCGATTGTATAACCATGACACTTCCACTCCGAGGGAGTGATGAAACATGTTTGGATTTTAGTGACCACTCCACTCAGTACACTAGTTATCCAATTTTAGTCCAAATGTTAGCCATCGGTTTGAATCGAGGTTGAAGTAGTTGACGACCTTGAGGTACGAGTAACACTTGGTATTATTAATAGTAAATTACACAAACATTACTGAACCATGCACCTGATTTCAATGTCATAGCCGACTTTAAAATGTAAAAATGTGGTAGCCAGTCTTCAATAGTAGCCTCGATGTGATTTTTAGCTGTTGTGATTTTAATGTTAGAAAAATAAAACGATGAATTAAATTTAAATAGTCAAGGACCATATTAAGACATATCTTAATAATCCGATACCACATCATTACTTTTCAAATTTCATGTATTTTTCGACATTGAAATTGGGTGTATAAGCACTCTATTATTAAATGTAGACCAGTATCATCTAAATGAGGTCTTCTTAAGATCGATATGCAATTGTCTGGATCCTATACTTATCTACTTTTAGATGTCTTTCTTGAGGTGGGTCACAATGTCCAAGTTAGATGATACCGTAGTGAAGAAAAGCTCGTGCTTTGATCTCTATGGAGTCAATGGAGGCTTATCGAAAGCCAACCCGAGGAGGGCTTTCTGCTTCAATTTTACTTTGTTGAATCCTCTGAGTTATATATACATACACACATACATACACACATATATTATATATATATATAGAGAGAGAGAGAGAAGGGATCCTACACCCAGGGGTGTAGGTAATTACCTACATCCGACTCTTTTTTTCAATATTTTTTTATTTTTTTAAAATGAAACTTTTGGAGAATTAGATCGCTATATATCACCATGGTGTCATTCAAAAATCAACTTAATTCAAGACTTCTATCATCTCCATCAAGACTGTCAAATTTTAGCGGTCTCAGAATTGCTGAAATTGACACATTCTAGATGAATGTGTTAGGAATGTTTGTTTTGCATGAAACTTGAAACACATATTCCCCTCAATATATTAAGAAAATCTCCCCAAGGTTTCTTTCAAAAAAATCCAAAAATAATGAGAAAGAAGGTTGGGTGTAGGTAATTACCTACACCCCCGGGTGTAGGCTCCCAACTCCCATATATATATATATATATATATATATATATATATATATATATATATAGAGAGAGAGAGAGAGAGAGGAAAATGGGGCTGCCTCCTAGGAGGAGCTAACTTAGCTCCCCCGCCCTATTTTCTTCAAATTTTTTATTTTTTTTGAAATTTTTTCCGTGAATATTCATCACTATATCCCTATATTACGTCATAAAAATTTCGTGAGAAACAGAGACTCCTACTGCCTCCATCCAGACAGTCATTTTTTTAACGGTAACAGGATTTTTTAAATCGACCCCGTTTGGATGGAGGTCGTACGAGTCTCTGTTTCGCATGAAATTTGAATGACATAATATATGGATTTAATAATGAATTTACACGGTTTTAGATTTCAAAAAAATAAAAAATTTTGTGAAAAAAGAGTGGGGGGAGCTAAGTTAGCTCCCCCTGGGGGGCATACACATTTTACCCATATATATATATAGGGAAATTATCCAATGAGCCCTGTGCTCATTTGATATGAGATGAGCCCATTCATTTTTTACCATTATTTCCGATCTTTTTGAGCTTAATAGGTATTTGTTTACAAGTGTTATATCATATTCTTACCACTAATAATTATTTTCAGGAAAAAACCTTAAATTCATACAAAATGATTGTATTCTTATTTGTATTACTAGTCTCATTTTTATTCTTACTAATGATCATTTCTTGTGAATCTAAGATCTTCTTTATATGAAAATAGTTACTAATAGTAAGAGTATGATATAACAACTGTAAATAAATAAGCATTGATCTCAGAATGATGGAAAATATCGGTAAAAAATGAGTGGGCTCATCTCATATCAAATGAGCACAGGGCTCATTGGATAATTTCCCTATATATATATATAAAGAGAGAGAGAGAGAGAGAGGAAATGTGTATGCCCCCAAGGGGGAGCTAACTTAGCTCCCCCCGCCCCTTTTTTCACATTTTTTTATTTTTTTGAAATCTAAAATCGTGTAAATTCATTATTAAATCCCTATATTATGTCATTCAAATTTCATGCGAAACAGAGACTCCTACGACCTTCATCCAGACGGGGTCGATTTAAAAAATCCTATTACCATTAAAAAATGGTTGTCTGGATGGAGGCCGTAGGAGTCTCTGTTTCGCACGAAATTTGAATAGCATAATATAAGGATATAGTGATGAATATTCATGGAAGAAATTTTCAAAAAAAAATAAAAAAATGGTGAAAATGAGGCGGGGAGAGCTAAGTTAGCTCCCCCTAGGGGGCAACCCCATTTATCCCATATATATATATATATATATATATATATATATATATATATATCTGTGTGTGTGTGTGTGTGTGTGTAGAGAGAGAGAGAGAGAGTGCCCTTCCAGTGAGGTGCATCTTTCATGGATGCATGGAAAGCACACCATCTCATCCGTTTGATCTCAATCTAACGGTTCCTTATCCAAAAGGGTATTTTAGTCAATATATTTTCGTTTTGAATTTAAATTTTATTTTAAATTTAAATTTCATTTAATTCTTATATTTTTACTATTTTTGGCCCTTCTGATTTAGAATTTTTTGTTACTATTTATTCAGTTATATTTCACCAACGTGATGGCATTTTCCGCGCTATGTAGAATGGCTGACCTCTTTGTAAAATACATTCATATTGTAAAATTGAAATCATGCTTTAAACGTTTCTACTCTTCTGCTTCTCATCCTGGGCAAGATCTTTTCATAGTTAATAATACGTTTATTATTGTAATTGTAATTTATGTGATGCCTATGCAAAACTTTGTACTTATTTTGTGATATAGGTATCTAGATCTGAAAAAATAGGTAGTTAGTAATTTATCAATTATTAATCAGAAAGAGAAAATGAAAAAAAATGAGGTTTGTAATACGCACGCTACATTTGTAACATTTCATGATTGATTGTAAAATTTATATTGTGTTCTGTAACAAAACATAGATGTTTAGAACTATATAAAAGAAACAATAGATGTAAAAAAAATAATCTGAAATTTGTAAAAAAATGATAGGAGATTGTAAAAAATGATATGAGATTGTAAAAAAGGATGTGCGATTGTAAAAAAATAATCTATGATTGTAAAAACTGGGTATGCCCTCCTTCTCATGCACTCCTACTCTACTCGCACCTCCTCTGTCCTCCTCCACAACCCACCTCCTCCATGCACGTCCTCCTCTTCCCACAGACATCCTTCATCCACACTCTCCTTTAACCTTCTCCATCCACGATCCACCTCCTCCACGCGTAGCCACACGCCTCCAATATTGGCTACAAGAAAACAACCTTGGAGAACTCATCTTTTTTCCTCATGATCTGAAGGTCAAAGAAACACCCTGCCACCACGAGAAGTAGTCGTTGTACGTCCATAGGGCAGCACGTCATCACCGGCCACCGTAGAGCAACACGTTGCATCTATCATCCAATATTCTCCTTCCACCGTCGTTGAACGCCATCACCGACGAGCAAAAACCTCCTCCCCTCATGTTGCCATCGAGACAGAGAGATAGAGGAAGAGGAACCTCCTCATGCCGCCATCAAGAGAAAGAGAGAGGGAGAGGAAGAGAGAGAGAGAGGAGATAATTGTGGAGATATTTGTTGCATTCTAAATATAGAATATCTTAAAATGATCATAATGAGTTTATCAACATTAAAATGTATAAATAAAAAGCCATTAGTTATAACCATCGGATTGATTGCGGATGGATAAGATGATAACTTTTCTTGTACCCAGAAAAGGTACACCCTATTAAATATATATTCTTTCTACATATTATGCATCAATTGTAGTTGATGTTAGTGGTTGACTAAAAAAAAGAAAAGGAAGGAGCCCTTTCCCTTTCAAACGAACCTCATTGTACTCTAATTGCATAACAAGTCAACAAATTCTCGTGATGATTGCAAACACCGGATTCTAAAAATTTATATCTGCGAGGTCATCAGGTCATGTTGCTGTTTTTTCTAATGTATTTTTTTCTCTCGATTTTCGTGATTTTGAATAGATATGGTCTAACCGCATTGGGTGTTCATCGTCAAAGGAAGAATTATTCAAAACATGACGATGGATGTAGAATAGTCTCTACTGTTTGATGTTGTTGTGAATCACGGAAACTTAATATGCACAAACGATCAAATAAGCAAGCACATGTGTATGGATTTATAAAGTTCACTCGTAATTAGACGACATCTTTGAACGGCAGCGATCGATTTTCACTATTGGAGAAAGAAGAATACATAAGATACTGAGAGAGCCCCATCCTTGGAAGTTTATATACTACTCCCGTATAAATGGATCCAAATACTTATATAAGAAAAAAATTGGATCGTTGGATCAGATGGTTAGGATTCAAGGCATATCAGCATATGTTAATAGATGATGATATGAATGTTAGATTTGTATCGTATGTGTATGATTGAATTCTTATGTTTTAGCTATCAAGTAGGACATTTTGCTGCAAGTATAAGGAATGAGAGATAAGTTTGCCAAATGAGAAATAAACCGAACTCATTAAAAAAATCAATTAAGATTCAATTCGAAGAAGGCGAACCGAACACGAAATCATGTCTAAGTTTGTTAATATGAAATGTATTTCTCTTGAATAAGGTGGTCACAACCATGTTCTTTACGTTAAAATTTTGATTAAATTTAATATATGTATATATGTGTGCGCACGTAAATATGCATGCGTGTATAAATCAAACTTATGAAATGCACTCCACTTAATCGCCATTAAATATAAAACTTCCAATTTAATCGAAATTTAAATGAACTATACTACTTACATGAACCTTAAACGAGCCTTATTGAAGAACAAATAGTATTGAAGGTTTATTCACAAAGGAGCCTTAGTCTAACATTATTCGAAGCAAAAAAGAATATATGATAGATACTATTAAAGATTGTTTTCATAAGACCCTTAATAGAATTGTAATTAAAGCAAAAATTAATGATGGTCAAATATTTTAGAGGAAAGGAAGTCTACTTCATGAAGTAGGTTGTATGTAAGCTTACCTACTCCATGTATATTTTCATAACTTTTTTACTTTTTTGAAAAATGTTCTCGTGGATTTTCATAACTATATCCCTCTAGTATGTCATTCTGATTTCGTCAGAAACAGAGATTCTTATGCCCTTCATCCAGAATAGGTCGGTTACAGTAATTTTAAGACCGTTAAAATTATCTGTTCTACATGAAGGTCATATGAATCTTTGTTTCTGATGAAATTGAAATGATATATTAGTGAGATATAGTGATGAAAATAAATGATGTTATTTCCAAAAAATAAAAATTATGAAAAGGATCATAGAGTAGGTAAACTTACCTACTTCATGAAGTATGCTCTCTTTTCTCTTTGTTTTAAATCAAATGGTAATTAAACCCGCGTTATTCTTCTGAGATAGGAAGATATAAGTGTCTCATAAAGGGATTCATGCATGAATGGGTCTCACATAGAAAAAGACCTCTTCTTACACATCACGTAACTGATGAGAGCACGGGGAAGCTCCAACTAACATCTCGTTGTCATTAAATCCGGATACTGTTCCAGACTTAAATCTTTGACCGAAAAAATCAACAAGAAGTTTGAAATAATTTAATAGCAGAGAAGATGGCAGACACACGCGGTGATGGAGAAGAAGCTGACTAATATTAATATTAGGAAAAGTAATCTACCACTACAACAACACATCCCAAGAAACAATCAAATGTCATCAGTAAATAAAGAAAGAAATTTGGTGATATGCTTTCTTCTTATCTTTTGACTGCTGGTTTATGGTAAAAGAAAAGAAAACGTGTGATGACTGGTCGTCAGTCCAGTGGTAGTACGCCTTCTTTGCCTCTCTCTCTCTCTCTCTATTATGTTGAGAAGAGAGCGTGTTTTTGTTGGTCCGGTGCTCTAGTGACCTTCCCTTTTTCCACCCTTTTCGTTCCTTTGAAAGGTAATCAACATTACAAATGCCCCTCTTTTTGAGCAAGTGGCTGACTCTTTTCCTTTTGATGAGACTCAATCAATCTACATCTTATCTTATCTTATGCTCGGAAATGTATTTTGCAGTGACAATTGTGCATTTATATTTTACTTTACAAAATTCACAATTTTGCCCTTCAATTAAGATAAGACATATAAGACAGGGCACAAGTAATTAAAAAAATGAAGAAATTCAAATTTTACAAAAATATTGGGGCACACATATTATTGTAAAAAAGTAAGGGTATAACTATAATCAATACAAAAAATTGAACTATATTGGTGGTTTTGAAAAAATTCGTCACTAAATTAGCCGTTGTTAAATATATAATATCGATATTATTCATTGCAAAATAAGTTTTCGTACTCAAAATTAGCAACGAATATCATATCTGTCGTTATATCATGAGCAACGGTCCACATAACGACACTTATCCAATGTTATTTTTCAAAATTTTAATTAATCGTCGAATCTATGAGGTACACAAGTATAAAAAAATTCCATAAATACATATTAAGATATGTGAACATTATACACACTTATATGCGTAAGTGTAAGTAAAATAAACGAAAGGTAGATAGATAATATAAGGCGCAACTACTTGAATCGAAACGAACTTATATTTCTACAATAATAGGACGTACATTTTGCATATATAATCTTGGGATTTTATCACTTGTGCCCCTCCGAGATGTTGCAATATCAGTTATGCCCCTATCTTTTTGGTAATATCAGTTGTTCCCCTCAAAACTTGCTATTTTATCACTTGTGCCCCTCGGGTTAGTGACCGTCCATCTACAGTGCAAACGGACGTTAACTTTGAGGACATAAGCGGAATTATTTTTTTTTAAAAGGTTATATGGTCATTTCATCCTCCTCTTCCCCAACCTCTTCTTCTTCCTCCTCTTCCCATCTTCTTCCTCCTCCTCCGACCTCCCCCTCCTCCCTCTCCGCCCCGAGCTCCCCGCAGCCCCTACCCTCCCCGGCGCCGCACCTCCTCCCCCCCGCACCTCCCTCCAGCCCGCCGCCCCCTCCATTTCCAATCCAAAGAAGGGAAGGAGGCACAAGGGGCGCCATCGCCGTCACGAAGATCGGCACACGGAGGGGAGCGACATGTTGCCACGGAGCAGAGGTGGAGGCACGGAGGGGCGCACACGCACGATCGGAGCCCCGCGCTGGCACGCGAGGGGGGTGGGGGGTGGGGAGAGCAGCGCCCCAGAGGAGGCGCGGTGGCGCCTTGGAGTAGGGACTCGGTGCCGACGTCTTCTTTTTTCTTCAAACTGGAGGGTTGTAGGGAGGCGCTAGACGGTCGGGGCGGAGCGCAGATCCACGTGGGACGGAGGCGCAGAGCGGCGCGTGCAGTCGCACAGCGCAGAGCTCAGCAGGGAGGATCTGGAGGGGAGGTGGCCTGGCGGTTGTCGCGCCACGGAGGTGGGCGACGAACGATCGAGGGGGCGGCCTGGAGTGCACGGGCTACTAAGGCTTTGGGCGACGCAACACAGAATGGTGCGTCTGGAGGAGGATGCGTGGAAGCGTATGGCAGCGACATCTGGGAAGGTCGTGCGAGATGCTGCCTAGCACGGTTGGAGCGGAGGAGCGGGCCGCCGCTGCGGCTAACGGCGGAGGACGCTGCCGAGGCTGCGCAAGATGGAGGCGACACGCTGCCGCACGAGGTCGGTGGGGTACGACCGCCTGGAGGGAAGACGGTGGGCGGCAGGGGGCGGCGCCGGGGAGGGGAGGGGGCGGCGGGCTGGAAGGAGGTGCGGGGGGGAGGAGGTGCGGCGCCGGGGAGGGTAGGGGCTGCGGGGTGTCGCCGGGGAGGGGAGGGGAGCTCGGGTCGGCGTCGGGGAGGGGAGGGGAGCTCGGGGCGGAGCTCGGGCCGGAGAGGGAGGAGGAGGAGGTTGGAGGAGGAAGAAGAGGCCCCTGGACAATAATACCCCTCTTAAATGCACCAAGGTTTGAAAAAACCATGGTTAAGTCAATTCATTGACGGTCAACCTGACGGAAGGGCACAACTGATGACGGAGAAACTTTTGAGGGGCACAACTGATATTACCAAAAAGATAGGGGCATAACTGATATTGCAACATCTCGGAGGGGCACAAGTGATAAAATCCCTATAATCTTACACATAAATAGGTGGGTTTGGTTAGAGCTTCGTGGTGGTAAACAAAGGTCGTGAGTTCAAATACCACTGTCAATATTTTGTATAAAAACTTCAAATTCTGTATTGTGATTGAACCTTATCAAATCGGTTTTCGAATAATGGTTTTTGACCAATAATGATACAATTTAAATCATACTTGGAAAATCGAGAAAAGTAACCCAATCCAATTCAATTTCATTTTTTATATATAACTAACCCTGTTTTTTTCCTCTCAATATTATTCAACTTCCTTTTGGCCATTTTCAAGTATGTTAGATTTTTTTGGAAAATATGGGGTGCACATCATGGAAATGTGCACCCTCGCCGGCAAATATATTGATATAACATTGTGTTAGGTAGAACAAGGTTCAAAAAGTGCTTTAGCATGCATCATTATATTTTCAACATAAAAGCGCTCTTGGTTAAAAATGACCACAATTCTAGCGAGCCATATATGCCACATCGTGGAAATAACACTTTGTTTCCTTTATCCGAACCCGTCTTGAACCTACGTACACACGTAAAGAAAATGTGGTTGATGTCCTCCATCACGTCGACACATCACAAACATCGCACAATCCACACCTTAAAACCATTGCGCTCTTCTATCCTCCATCATAATGCACCATCTTCACAAGGGACATATGAAGACCTAAACCGGTGAACGTCCCTTCGAACTTCAAATACGTGCACATTATAGCGCATAGATCCTCGGATCGAAAACCATGATCGGGCATAATGTTTTGTATGCCTTCATCACTCAAAAGTGGCGATCAATCCAGATCCAAGTAGCCATTCTATCTATCTAACAATCAACCATGTTAACATAAAGTATTCCACCATCTGATCAGATAGGTCCCATCGGAACAAAGGAGTCCAAGCTCCGTTCGACCAGGGGTCCAGTCAGCTAGCGTAGTTCACTGATGATGGATAAGGAACAATGATAGATAAGGGATAGGTGTTGTTTATCATCGTCTACTCTTCTTAAGTTTTGTTAAAGGATGAAGATATACATAGGGTTTTTTAAATAGTGATCCCGATAGTTGATGCAATTTGTATTCTTTTTAACTCTAACATGTATAACTAGACGTGGAACGACAGCCCTTGCTAATCAGTCATGTTGATCAAGTGTTTGAAAAACTCTTTCTTCGTCGATAACACTCAACAAGGGCAGACCATGTCTATTAAAAATAACGAAAAATCTAGAGTAAATGTAAGAACGAAAAAAAAACAGCCACATGGCACATTGTTTGTGGCAGATATTTAGAATGTCGACTTATTATGCAATTAGAGTACATGAGGTTCGTTTGTATGGGAGAGGGCTTCACAAAGCTTCTCTTCTTTTTTTTTTTGTTGGTGGTGGGGGAAGGGACATTGTGTGTGTGCGCGCGCGCGTGTGTGTGCGCGTGGGTGTGTGTGTGCGCGCACGTGTGCGTGTGCGTGTGCGTGCGTGGGCGTGGCCGTGTGCGTGTGCATGTGCGTGTGTGTGTAGGGACCCTTTCAAATGAGGCGGGGTCTCATAGAGATTATAGTGAGCCAACCATAATTATGGTTGGATTAAGATCGGATGGATGGGATCAAAACCACTATCATTATATGGAATGGTTTTGACGAAAAAAATACTATATTTAGAGAATACGAAGATGCGATTTACAGGGGAGAGAAGAGAAAAACACGAGTCTACAAAATTAGGCATAACTAGTTTCTTTAAAAACAGATTTAGGGACGGCTAATTTATATATTAAATACCAAAGAGATCAAAAAAGGTTACTTTTTAGGGATAGTTTGTTGAATAATGATTGAACGAATTGCTATTGTAATATACTTTTTTGAAATATAGCTAATAAATTTACAAAAAATTGTTCATAATTTGTTGGTTTTTATAGCAGTAGATATACTGTTTATGTCATGAGGATTAGTTAAATAACTTAGGAGGAAATAAAATGGTATCCATAGGTTGCACGAGGTTTCATTACGACCAATTTCATTTATTGAACAATGTAAAAATGTTTTGGATTATAAAAAATGTATTTTACAAAAAAAATTCAACATCATTTAATTAACAGATCTCAAAATTAATTTTTACATCGAAAATTTGAATACATTGAAACAAATTTGAAATTTGAACGTATAATAATACAAACACTTGATTAGTATTCGAAATAGCATATACTACTGAAATTTAAAAATTAGACAAATTTAATATAAACTGATGGCCTCAACAATAAATACTACGATATTTGAAAATAATAATAAGATTAAAATATTTGAAATTTTATACTTATGTAATATTGAATTTTAATTAATTTTTTGTTAAACTTGATTTGATTTTTACAAATATTTACAGAAGTTTTGAAATAAAGGATACTATATTACAAAATTAATTGAATTAAAAAAATATATTTCCTATTAGATGGTTCTGACTTTACATATTAAAATTTTAAATTAAGTTGTAAATGAAAAAAATTAAATGAGTGATGATGAGTATATATCGACGGGTGCTTATGATAATAATAAAAACAAGGAAAGTAATAATTTACTTCCGTAAAGGAAGCTCATGGTCAGCTCCGACATTTCCGCCCAAAAAACCGACAGTCCGTTGTGGCTGGAGGAGGCGAAACAACGATTAGGTCTTGCGATCGACTCAAAAGAAAGAAGATGAACAGAAGAAAAGATACGGCTACGACATTCAGTCAGGAGGGGAAGGATTTCGCCTCTCGTGTTGCTGGTAGAATGATGATGCGAAGAAGGTAACGATTTAGACTTTGTACAGTACAATAGAATTTCTTTAGTTTAGGGTTACCATATGGTTTCGTAAAAAGAAAATATATAGTGGAAAACATGATTATTGAAGGTGTTATATTATTTTACATACTATATCTATTTTTAATGGTGTTTTGTAATGGATTTGGACGAAATAATAAGCGATACAATAACTTTGTGTTGTCTTGCTGTACAATGAAATCGTAATATTGTGCTAAATCTGCATATTATGATGGATAAATTTTGATTATTAATATCTGAAAAGCATTGATCATCAATATAAAAGATGAATGCATGGTAGATGAACTTACAGTATTTGTGAAAACTGCATTTGAATGTTAATACTAAACTATGCAGATAATAGGGACCGCAGATAATAAATATAAATACATGCAACATATAAATTTAGAAAAAAATTAGAGTTATGATAAAAACAAAAGGGATATTTACACCCATAACCCTGAGTAGTTCCGTAATTACCCCAAGAACCCTGCGCAAGCACGAATTACATGAAAAATCCCGAGTAATTACTTCGTCTCACATTCATAACCCTCCGTCAGTTTCGACCATTAACCCAACCATACCGTCGAGTTAATCTAACCAAGCATCCATCCAATGGCTAAAAATAAATCAAAAGAAAAAAAGAACGACTCTGCGGGAGCGGGGGGATGGTGGCAGTGATGGAGGGCTTCGTCTAGTAGCTGGAGGCGGACGTGGGTTAGATCGTGGAGCAGGTTGCGGGCTGCAACGGTGGCAAGTAGGCGGAGGTGCGCAGGGCGGGGAGGGGGAGCTCGACCTGCCTACGGCTTGCCCGGTGGGGGGGGGGGGGGGGGGCGTCGGGGTGACTGGAGAGCGGTTGAGGCTTGCTGGAGAGGAAGCTGGCTAACGGTTGGGGCTTGCGGATGGTCGGGGGTAGGAGCTCCGTGTGAGACTTGCAGGGAAGAGTCACGCGCGAGCGGGTGAGGCGGGCCTGCGGGCAAGGAAGCTGGAGCTTGCGTGGGGGGTCACGCGCTAGCGGCCAGGGGGAGGCACATGCAGGGAGGGGAGCTGCAGCTTGCGGGGGGTGGGGGGGGCACGGGTGTGCGGAGAGGGAAAGTCCGGGGAGGACGATATGGAAGGAAGGCGGTGGTGGGTACATGGAAAAATGACTCGTGAAGGAACCTCCTGCTTGGAGAGATGTGGATGGGTTTGCTGAGTGCGATGGAGAGAAGGTAGAAGAAGATGATAGTGGTTGCGGGTTGTGGGTTGCTAGCGGGTGCAGAACCTGGAGGTGGTGTGGTTCCCACCCACGAGGGCCATACGTGCGGTGCGCGATCCGGAGGAGAGGAGGAGACGCTCGGGTTCCATGCTCGCGGACGGGGACGGGAGGTCTTCACCGGGATGGAGAGCGGCACGCGACGGGGACGGGAGGTCTTCACCGGGATGGACAGCGGCACGCGACGCCGACAGAGGTCTTCACGTGCAGGCGGGGATGCAGGGGGGTGACGGGTGTATTTTTTGAGAATGTGATTTTGTTTTAGGGGTAAAATTGTCATTAATGGATGGAACCTGTTAAAGTTAACGGCTTAAATGGATGGAAGTTGACTCAGGATTATGTAATGTAAGGGTTAAACATTATTCGGGGTTCTGGGTGTAATTCGTGCTTGCGCAGGGTTCCTGGGGTAATTACGGAATTACTCAGGGTTATGGATGTAAATATCCCAAAATAAAATAGTTTTTCTTGTGATGCAGGTTAGAAATGTCATCGTCTGAATCAGACTATGAGGATTTTGACATAGGATCAACTGCTGGGTTACCTATATCCACTAGATCACCTGAAGAAAAAAATTTGCAAGTTCATGATTTGAAGAAACAGAGAGGTATATAAAGAACGTAAACATTTGATTTATTAAAATTCTTTTTTGAACTCTTTTATTTTCTGGATATGAAACATGTTACTGTGGTGATTAAATTACAGAGATGAAACACACACGAGATGAATTGAATGTCAAGACCACACAAGACTCCGAGCAGTATAGAGAAGAAGAGATATTTGAAAAATATGGATGTATGGTTTAAATTATAATATCTTTATTTTGCCTTTGAATAACATATTAGCTATATTACATATTGGATGATATATTTTTTTTATTTCAGGCAAAGGATACGTGCAGCATAGATGTTTCATTGAACACTTCGTCCATTACATAGATGGACACAGACCAACTCCCAAACAACAATCTCTTATATCAAAAACGGCTTTTTCAAGACTTATCAACATAGGAAATATTGATATAGAGAGGAAAAATTTGCAATGACTGGTGGAGAAATACCAAGGATGGAGGGATTTTTGATTTGGTACTAAGGTTGTCACATTTAGCGATGATGATGTTGGTATCGTACTTGGATTACCAAGTACGGGATTTCCACTTATATTTAGGGGGAAGCATTTACCTTGGAAAAGTTTGATATCAACAGAACTTTTTGACAATGGGATGGTTTTCAACAGGAGGAAGCTGATTCATGTATTGATTGACTATTATGACCGCGATGATGATAACTCTGTAACAATATATATATTGCTTGTTTGATTTTGTTCATGTTTGCCACATTCCTTTTTCCAGATTGTGTGCTATTCTTTTCCAAAAGAATTACTGCACTATGTTGAGTCATTAGAGGACACAAGATACTTCAACTGGTCAGATGCAGTTGGTAGGATGATCTTGTCCAATATGGACGATGTCTTTCATAGGATTCAACAGCGAAGAAATGGAGCAGCACGCATAACTCTAGGATATCTAACAGGATGCGTAGCTTGTTTATACGTAAGATATTTTTCAAGTTTAAACTATAAAAGATTTTAGTATATATTGTTCTAAGATTGGATTATTTTCATGTATGGATGCTTGAATACTGTTGCAAAGAGATGGTTGTGAGTCGTGATTTGAGACCAAGAATTCGGAAGTGGAGTGGAACAATAAAAGGGCTGTCAAGGAGATTGGTTTCATTAAGCAATGATCAGGTATTTAGATTATTTAAAAGTATTTGGTCATATTGTAAACATATTAATTGAAAAAAATTCAATAAATAAATTCATATGTAAATACTATGCATTGCTTTAGAATAAATAGATTACTGAAATGTTATAAAATTTTATTTAATTGATTTACATTAGATCTTGCCAAACATTCATCCAACGAAGAATGAGATAGTGAAGATAGCACCTGATGAGTATGTCTTCCCTTATGAAAAGTTCATGTTGAGTGGATTTTCTGTGAGAAGACCAGAATTAATAGTTGAAGAGGTCATCCCAGTTCCATTAGATGGTCCACTTAGGAGATGACGGTTCAAGAAGGGTGTGTTTCATGCAATAATGAGTGATGATGGGAAAGAAACTGAGGTTGAAAAAAAATAAAAAAGAGGCCAGACTGTCAGTGTAGATCTTTGAAAATAGAAGTAATAGAGTTAAGAAATTTGGTTGAGCAGCATAAAGGGGATTCAAACAACACATATAATGATGGTAAGATTGTTCAGTATGAAACTGAGATAATGAATTTAAAGCAGGAAAATAAAGAGTTTAAAGAAGAAATTCTGAAGTTGGTGAATCATATAGAATCAGCACTTCGTGAACCAATAATAGAAAATATGAACAAGCATTTTTCAGGCGTGACAGTTACTGAAAGCATGGTTGAGACATGCGATCAACAAATTATGGATGACAAAGATGCTTGTGAAAAAAACACCGAAAAAGATATGCTTGAAAAGGAACAAGATGACGGATCTTTTGAAGGAAAACATGGAGATGTGGAAAATATTGAAACTAATAAAGTGGGTGACGAAAGATTGGAGATGGTTGGCGAAGAGTTGCCCAACACTGATGTTGAGAAAGCAATTGATATGCCTTCATTTGAACTTGTGTTTAATGAAGGAAAAAACCAAGTTCACTAATTAGTGAAACACCGACCAAAAAGAAGAGGGAAAAGGCACAAGTTAATCCGAGCTCTTTAGCAAAAAGAGTCAAGGAAAGGAGGGAGGCAACAAGATCAAGAACAGAAAATGCATACAAGGATCAGATGAAGAACAATGATTTGAAGAATAAATCAACAAAGAAGTTGTCAAAGAATACATCGAAGCCTTCAAAACTTTATGCTCATGCTGACTCGGAATCAGAGGTAAGAAAATAACTATACTACTATATAAAAAAATTATATAACGATATAAATTGTTCCTGTGCAGTATCTATGCGATGCTCCAACAGATTTCATAGGATATGAATTCATAACAACAGAAGAAAAGGAGATAATTCAGAGATTCCTGAGAGACCCAGCTGACAAGTACATTTCTTTTAGTTATCTTACTACTGCTTGAATGCTTAATCGTTATTTTTAAACTAATGTTTAATATTATAATTGCATATTAAATGCAACTTATCATTCGTCGTACAAGAGTTACTGCAAAGGCAGGGAAATACATAATTTCTTGTACGAGAGAATGATTGAAGACTCGGTATCTTTATAGCTATTTTTTATAACAATTATCATGAACAACTATATTTGTGAGTAAGACACTTATTTAAAATAATGTCTGAACCTTTGTAGATAATCGAGATGTATCTGGAAATGATTTGTCATAAACACCGTAAGGAGGAAGGCATCATTCCATTCATATTCACTTCAATTTACAAAATGGTAAGTCAGTGTATAACTTTATATATAAAGTTATAAACATATAGACTGCTAACTAACATATTAAATCTAAAACTAAACAACAATACTTCATTAACAATGCTGAAGCTGGAACAGAGGAAGAGTTCAACAACTTGGAGCAATTATATGATGACCCTGCAGATCTTATTGGATTATCAAAAGTATTCACGGTCATTCATACAAGAAACCATTGGCAATTGCTTTTTGCAGATTTGGAAAGAAGGAATTTTTACTCGTACAACTCTATGAAAGGCAACAAATTCCACAAGAAAGATCTTTACAAATGGGTATTGATAATATTCATAGATATAAAAATTTAATTATATCATTGTACTAAATTTACTTAACTAACTACGATCTTAATTTCAGATGGGATGGATCAAAGAATACTTCAACACAACATACTTGGGAGATAGTGTTTTCAATTGAGGTCTAATATGTGTTGAAGACTACCCTCAGCAACCTGCACAAAGCTTGGACTGTGGAATTTATGTCATGAAGATAATCGAGTACTTGTGCGAAGGAAAAGCCCTAAACTTCAGTTACGACTACATCCGCGATTCAGAGCAGAAATAGCTTGCGAACTGTTACGCAGTAGCAGGGTGGAAAATTCAAGTTTCAATTGATGCAGGGATTTAGATTAGGGATAATTACACCCATAACCCTGAGTAATTCCTCAATCTCAATCATAACCCTGCATAATCGCGAATTACACGAGAAACCCTGAGTAGTCACTCCGTCTCGCACTCATAACCCTCCGTTAGTTTAATATATTAACTCAACCACATCAATGAGTTAATCTAACTCATCCTGAATCTAACGGTTAGAAAATAAAGAAAAAAACCCATCTCCCTTCAACCTCCATCCACCTTCCTCAGCAAACCAGAGGAGCAACTAACTGGAGAAGGGAGGCTGGATGATGACGGGCTGCGAGCTTCGAACAGGGGGTGTGTTCGGGCAGGCTTCGGCGCTTCGAGCATGGGCGAGGAGGGAGGCTCGAGGGGGCACCCCTCCCCGCACCTCTGCATCGACGTCGAGGGGGGGGGATTACAGAGGTGCGGGGAGGGGGTCGAACGAGGTGCAGAGGTTCACGGTGACGGGGTAGGGGGGAGCGAGGGGCGGTGGTGCGGGGTCGATCGAGGTGGGGGCTTCCCTTGCAGAGGATGACGGCGACGGGGGCGGGTTGCAGAGGTGCGGGGAGGGGGGTCGACCGATGTGGGGGCCTCCCTTGCAGAGGTTGACGGCGACGGGGGCGGGTTGTAGAGGTGCGGGGAGGGGTGTCGACCGATGTGGGGGATTCCCTTGCAGAGGTTGACGGTGAACCGGGGGGCGGTGGGGTAGTGAGGGGCGGTGGTGCACGAAGGGGGGTCGACGGGGGCTGGGGGGAGGCGGTTGCAGGCGAGGTCTGGAGGAGGAGGGGTTGCTTGCAGATTGACGACGGCGAAGTGAGCTACAGAGGTGCGGGCGGGTGCCTGTAGGGGGCGATCGAGGTGAGGCCTTCCGGAAGTCGCTGGGGGTAACTGGTTGCAGAGGTCGACCAGAGGGCTTACAGAGGTCGACGACGATGGGGGGAGGGGCGCTGCAGGCGAGGTTCAGGGATAGCTTGCAGATCGACGGTGGTGTTCGAAGGGCCTGCGGCAGTGGTGACCGTGCAGGAGGCCGAGGATCTTGCGCTGTGACAACCGCCAGCCCGTTAGGGAGAGAAGGCGATGGCATGACTTGTAAATAAAAATAAGTATTAGGGGTAACTTTGTATTTTTTAACAGAAACCGTCCAATATAACGACCATCGCAAACGGAATATAACACAGGGTTATGTCCTGTAAGAGTTAAACATTACTCGGGGTTCCTCGTGTAATTCGCGATTATGCAGGGTTATGATTGAGATTGAGGAATTACTCAGGGTTATGGGTGTAATTATCCCTTTAGATTAGTATCTATGATAATATAGCTATATGTTATCAGTAGTTGAACAATGTTTACAAACAATGTTACTCTATTTATTTTTGAGTCTAAACATAGCATGTAGAACTAATTATATATTTTGGGTGATTTTTGAGCTGTATGTTGAAAATGATTCTTGCTTTCTGCACATTCAATGTGATTGTGATATAGGAACTTGAGATGGATTATAATATGAAAATGTATATATCATTATGACATATTGTAATGTTAAATATCATTGTGAATTATAACCTGTTAAAATAAATAAATATATATATATATATCTTATTCATTTTTTAAAGTAATTCATTGGAAGGACCAAATGATTTCATGTATTCAAGTGTTGTTGATAATTTATAGCATCGATTAAAATTCTTGGGTAAATTATTAAAATTTGAAGTTACTTTTTTACAAATAAGGAAGAAATATTACTTACTGGATGTTAATGTCAGCATGAATCTATTTACCGCTTAGCATTGATATATTGACATTTTTAGCGCTTAGCATTGGTATATTGAACTTATATATGAATGTTGACATGTTTCACACACTAATCACTGGTAAGAATAGCAGATATTAAAAGTGTTTGGAATTTAAAATAGAATGAATGATATACATTGATTGGATACACAAGCAGATATACGGAATGTATAAAAAATAGTTGAATAAGTATAAAACAAAACAATAAAAACTAAACACTGTGTTATACAATAATATTTTAAAAATTGAATACATGGTTTCCATTATAAACATTGGTACTATCTTATAAATTCTATCTGTGGTTGCTGCTTGTAGATGCATAGAGCTGCAAATTCCTGATAACAGTATCTTCCTGGAATGTGCTGCAATGATGAATACCCATTCATCACTCTTTATTCTTATATTTTAGCTACAAAAACCTTTGCAAATGCATGTATATTCATGTAAATACAAATAATTATCAAAAGCATGCATTGTATAAAGTCTGATAATTAGCATGTTTTTGTGCAAAAATAAAAGAATAAAGAGTAAAAAGAAAAAGAGGGAAATATTTAGAATAAATATTGAGCAACCTAACCCAAGGGAGGGCTCAGCATGGGCCTGACCGCATAAAAAACCAAAGTAGAGGGAGATAGGGACTCATGTGTGTGGATATTTATGTAAATAAAATAAAAATATTTTCCTCCCAAAAATAGATTAAAAGAGGTTTGTAAATATTTGTATATATTTAAATATAAAAAAAACAAGATAAAAATAGAAAAATTAAAAAAGAAAACAAAAACATCACTCATGTACATAGTCACCTTGTATATAGTCCACTCATCCCTATTTATTTAGCTTTATAAATAAATAAAATTAATTTCCAAAAATTTTGTAAATATTCTATATGATATGGTGTAAATAAATAAAATAAAAACAATTAAAACAAAAACAAAATAAAAATAACAAAAATTAAAAATCCAAAAATACTTTGTAAATATACCATGTATATAAATATACATATGTATTTATTTCACCTATGTATATAAATAATAAAAATAAAATAAAAATATATGTTTATTCCTTATTTTATGATATAAATAAATAAAATATAAAATGGGAATAAATTTGTATAAAAATAACAAATAAAAAAATAAAAATTAAAAACCCTATATTGTACATATACCTATATGTAGCTATATAATGTAACTACCTTATTTTTACTTTAAAAAATTAATTAAAAATCACTAAAAAATAGAAAAAATAAAAATAAAAATATTTCATATTTTGACTTTTTAATAATTCAGCCATTAGCTACCTTTAATTTAACTTGCAAATATCTGCCACGTGGTCTTCACCCATTGGTCCAGGGGATTGTTGACCGCCCGGTCAACTACCCCCCCCCTCCTCCAGGACCACTTTCCACGGGTTTTGACACCCGACCCGACTTCTCCCTAATTTCGCACCTAAACCCGATCCCCTCTCGCCTAAACCCCGGGTCTGATTCGTTCATGATACATCCGAGACCCTCGCCGGAGCCCCAGCCTCGAGATCCGCGCACTCCAATACCCTACCCGACCTCATCTTTCCGGATCCTCCACTGTATATAGCTCGAGCTCCGCCACCTTCATTCCCATCTTTGGTCATTCGCTCCACCCCCAGTGAGCTCCAGTGCGCGAGTGAGAGTGACAGCTCGCTCCCCGTGCTGTCGAAGTGAGGAGAGGGACCGGATACCACTGATCCGGCGAGACACACTGCCGTGCTCCGCCCAGAGCCAGAGCTTGATCCTGGAGATCGGCGCTCCTTGAGGCGAAGACCAGAAGCTGCGCAAGCTTCTTCCCAGTCCCCTCGACCACCCAGGTAGCTGTAGTTCCTTTTCTTTTTCGCCAATTTCATGTTTCCCCCAATTTGCTCCGCCGTCGTCTCTAGCTGATTCCGACCATCCCGCTACTCCATTCGATCATCGGAATCCACCGTCATCTCCGCCTTCCTCCCGCGCACGTTCTGCACCCATCCACTCAACCCATCTCGCACAGGAGCTGGGGTTCGAGCTCCTCCGTCCACACCTTCGCCGGAGCTCGCCCACTCCGACCCCCCGATCACCTTCACCACACCTAACAGGGTCGAGGCACTTTGCCATCGACCCGCGAGTTTTCTGGACCCATTTTGCAGGTACATCGAGGGCCATCTGAGGTCCTTTGACTCAGGTCCAGCAGCTTCCCCTCCGCCGACCTCGCCGGAGCTCACCAGAGCTCGGTTGGGCCATCGACCCCCATCTGATGCGGAGGCCCATGCCGACCCTTCTCCGACCATCAAAACCCCGCGAGGAGGCTCGGAGCGAGCGTACTGGGCCGGCGAAGTTTGTCGGCCACCTGTTCTTCGAAGACCTCCAGCGACCGTCAGATCAGCCTCAGAGCTCCAGATCACATCCTGACCGTTCATTCGCGGAGCTGTAGATAGTGTCAGATCAGTGGAGGACTGATCCCAGCCGTCGGTCCAGCGAGGCTTAGCCGCGACGCACCGTCACCATCAGATCTACACGTGGCGAGGCCCTGATCGTTGGATTCGCCCGAGAAGCTCAGCGTTGGAGTGCCACCCGATCCAGACCATTCGATTCCCCACGTGGCAACCATCCAGCGGCTCCATTAATAAAGGGTAATTTACCCTTAGGCCCTCTCTTTTCTGTTATTTAGCATTAGTCCTGTATATACGTTATCCAGTTGTTTAGTTTTTGGTACATTTGCATTGTGGACCCTGCACTTTACTTTCCTTGCTTATATGCCTCTGTGTATGGTGTAGCACGTGCTTCGACACGTGGTTTTCTGGGCTTTTTGCATTTTATACCTTGTGGTTCTGAGATGTTCTGAGTTGAATGAAAAGTTTTGGATTATTGCATTTATACCCCTGTACGTAATTTTATAGTGCATGTGCGTTAATTTTTGGGTTATTTGCAAGACTAGCCCTCGGACTTTTGGTACCTGTTACCAAAAGGTCCTAGGACTTAGTTTTTATCACATTTAGGTCCCTGAGTGCCTCAGGCATGCGCCACGCGCGTGATCTCCTGGGTATTTTGCACCGGACCCCCCAGGACTCTTGGCATTTGCACTTAGGTCCCTGTGCACAGTACCTCCTCTTTATTTTTGAATAAAATAGCAAACCTATTCCAAATCCAATGACAATTGGACACATGGCTCCTGCCATTGTGTAAAATTTTCTGGGATTTTTGGAGACATTTTTATGTTGACTTGATATTTTAAAAATTCAAAAACACGTATTTTCTTTATTGTTTAACTTTGAAAAATCACAAAAAAAATAGTAAAACTTATCTAAAAATTACAAAAAAATTAGCTACTGTTTATTTTGGCTTTCTTGTTTTTCTAGCCAATTTTGGCTATTTCTCATTATATAAAACTCATAAAAATTGAAAAACACCTGAAAACTCATAAAAATTCTAATAAATAATTTAAAAATCCAAAAATCATAAATCTAGTGCTCTAATTTTCCTTAAACTTTGTAGTTTATAGGAAAATTACCCTCAGGAGCTGGGAGGCCCTTTTTATATTTTAAATTGGCCTTTTCTCCTGACTGGACAACACCTCATGTTTCTGTCATTGTTTCATTTTTAGAAAATAAAATAAAAATCAAAAAAATCCCAGAAATTCACCAAAAACAGTAAAAAATATAAAACACACAAAAATATTTTTATTTGAATTTTTGATTGATTTTTAGTGCATTAAATAAATAGTTGAATTGCTTGCTTTCCTTGTTTTCCTTAGTTTCTTAATTAATTAAAAATCCAAAAAAATATAAAAAGAATTAAAAACCACCAAAAATACCTTTTCTTCTCTTTCTGACTACTTCGTAGGCCGCGAGGCCATTTCGTGCTCCTTGAGTTCGACCCTAGTCGCTATACCAGGTTAATAAAATAGCAAGACCGCTATTGATTTTCGAGTTGATTTTTATATTGGTGGTCTCTTTTTCTTGATTGATCGAGCCTGATTGCTTGGGTCGCAACGACCGTTTAGCACCTTATACCCTAGTGGTTAGGAACGGTCATCAGAATGGCACTGTTGCCGGGGAGCACGGCTTAGTAGTCGGTTTTCGATTTTTCCCGCGGTTTTCTTTTCCGCGGCTTTTTGTGCATATTTTGTGTAGATCATTTAATTGCATAATTATTTAAATAAGCTGGTCTGACATTCTGTTTGTTTTCTTGCGAGGGCCCGAGGATCGAGGCAGCTTCTTCGGAAGCCGACGCAACCACGAGAGTCGGAGGCGGCTCTTTTCTTTACAGAGCCACAGGAGAGCGCGAGGAACGAGCAGGAGTGCGGGAGCTGCGGGATAGACGCGGAGTAGCATAGTTTAGATTAGGTTTTATTTCCGCAACATTTGAACTATTGTAATAATACAGGTACACTCAGAGACAGTTGGACTCTCGGGTCTATTTCGCCGAGCACCGGTGTGCTCGGGGGACTCCTTAGCTAGTTCGGTTTTTCGCAGTTTTTACGCGGTTTTCCTTCACTGCCTTTTCCGGTTTCACGCGGATTTTCGAGCCCCTAGCCGTAGGATTTTCTGCTTGATTGTGACGTAATTCATAGGATCCAAACACCCTAATATAATTGCCTGTTCCTATAGTGCGGTAATTGGACCTATAATAAAAAAATAATAAAATAGCCGTCCCATCACCTCCGAGCCTACGCGCCACGAGCCCACCCCGTCAAGCGCTACTCCTGAACTCGACCTGTCGAGAAGAGGAGGGGTGGGTCTAGACCGGACTCTTTGGATTGAAGGCTGGTGGTCGGCTAGCCGTTCTTTCGAGTAGCACTGCTGTTTAGGGACTCGGTTTTCCGCCTGCACCATTTAGGTAGTTTATTTCCTGTCTTTTAAATTCTACGCGGATCATCTTGTATGTAGACTGCTGGAGTCAGGTACGCATTTCTATCTCTGCATGCATCATTGATTTATCGCGCATCGGCTTTTTCGTCTTCTCCCCCTGTTTTGGACTAAATAACCAGGAGAACCGAAAAATTCGTTAGGCCTTTGTTTTTATTGAAAAATATTAAAAAGAAAAAAAACCATAAAATTGGGACTGTTTAAGCTATTGACCCTAAAAGACACTTGACTGAAAAATTTATCTTGGGGAGAGCAACCCCCTCATTGTTTGGTTTGGTTGCGCGAGAGAGTGATCCGTTCACTAGGTAGAGCCCTCCGGTACTATTCTTGACTGACTACCGACTCTTCCGTGCGGGCCAGTCGGTTGGGGTAGCATCGGGAGTCCCAACAGGTCACGTAAGCGCTCTGATAGATTGTTTGTTCACCTAATAAAATTTGACAAGATAATTTGACCGAGCCTTTACGGTCTTCAGCTCGTGTTGCGTTGGTGAACAGAGGGTTTGGTTGCCGATCATAGTTTTTCCAGATCTCATCCGCCTTACTCGCCAGATCCCGATGATGGGCAGGAGGTCTCTTAGGCAGCCTCTGGCTGCACCGCTTTTTAGCACTCCTGACCATTCATCTAGGTCGATTCGTGGGAGCTCAGACCCGCTCTCCGAACTCGAGTATGACTCCGCCCTATTCCCCTTCGACCACCCTTCTTCTTCTGATTCAGAGATACCAGTGCCAGAGGAGAGACAGACAGATGATTTATCGGCACCTGAGTTCGGTTGTTTTGGTTTTTCAGAGACGATGGCCGGCAGTTCTGATGATCGCACCAGAGGTCCACGGGGAGAGCAGCATTTCGTTCTGGACCAGGGTTCGATCAACTCCACCCTGATCGCTTCCCTCGAGTCAGTGCAGCAGCAGCTGAGGGATCAGGGAGCATTCATGATGGACATGAGGAGAGAGCTTGAGCAGATGAGAGCCAACCGCGGGAACCGCGGAGGAGGAGGACCCGACGATGCGGCAGCTGCCGCCGCAGCCGCAGCAGCAGGCGGAGCAGGAGGAGCACCACCACCACTTAGATCGATGCGGGAGAACCACAATCTCGGGTCGACCTTGACACACCGCTGGGTGGTACTTCCAGCGATCGTGGGGGACTTCAAGTTCCCCCCGAACACCTTACAGCTCTTACCTCGGTTTTACGGTTTGGCGACAGAGGAGCCTCATCTCCACCTGCAGGAGTTTGAGATGATATGCAGCACTGTCCACGATCGTCAGGTGGACCAGGATACTATCAGGATGATTGCCTTCCCCTTTTCCTTAGCAGACAGAGCAGCCACCTGGCTGAAGCACTTGGGGAAGTTCGTTTACACCTGGGAGCAGCTCCGCACCGAGTACTTGAACAAGTACTATCCACTCGGGCGGACCAATGCAGCGAGAGCCCTCATCAGCAACTTCTCCATGCTCCCCAACGAGCAATTCCATGAGGCATGGGAGAGGTTTCGCGAGCTGACTGACCGATGCCCGCACCATGATATTTCGAAGCCCAACCTTGTGCAGAGCTTCTTCAGCGGGCTAACACTAGAGCTCCAGGGCTTGGTGAATGCTTCTTGTGGCGGGTCTTACTTCGCCAAGGATCACGACCAGGTCTGGGCCATCTACGAGGAGATGGGCGAGAACTACATGGTGATGTCCCAGACCAGGTTGTACACTCAGGGCAGACCCCAGCAGCAGCCTGGACCCGTGCAGTACCAGAGGATAGCACGGGTCGAAGCCGGTCCATCCAGTTCATCCGCAGTAGCAGCAACACAGGCGGAGTCATCCGCTGCGGATATGGGTATCATCAGTGAGAAGTTGGATCGGATGGAGCTGATCGAGAAGAAGCAGTTCCAGGGCATCACTCAGATTGAGCAGATGGCACAAACTCTGAGCGACATGAAGACCCAGCTCATGTGTCTCCAGGAGGCACAGACGGCTCCACAGCCCCGTCTTCAGTCGCGAGGCGATACCGGCGGCAGCAGCTGCTCGTTCCAGCGCTCCAGCTCACACTAGCAGCCTAGACAGGTTCACCTTGTACAGGCGGAGCCGTACCAGCAGCAGCAGCCCTCCTACCAGTCACCACCATCTCCAGACATGCAGATGGTGGTATACCAGCCGGATCAGCCGCTGGCAGTACTCCCGCCAGCCCAGTACGATGCAGAGCCGTTGATGGATGTCAACGGGATTCGGTATGACCGTCCTCAGCCTGGGATCCGACGAGACCATCCCGGATTAAGGTGGGGGAGTGGAGGTACCCAGCCCCAGCAGCAGCCATCTGGCCAGTGAGGCCAGTACAGCCAGCAGAGGGATCACCAGCAGCAGCAGCCCCCAGTTTACCAGTCACAGCAGCAGTCATCCTTCGTTCCTCGTCCCTATCAGTAGGGACAGTCTTGGAGGCGAGAGCAGCCTCACCAGCCACACCAGCAGCAGCACCCTCCTACCTACCCCTCTCAGCAGCAGCATCACCAGTTCCAGCAGCCTCATTACCAGAGAGGCTACCCACCGGGCTCTCATGGTCCACCATACGAGAGCCCCGCCTTGGACGACATAGCCCGCCTCCTCATGGACCAGCAGGCTACTTTCAGACGGGAGATGGACGAGTTCCGCCAGGAGATGCGGGACATCGTGAGAGGGAAGGCCGCCATCCCTGCCCAGATAGAGCCGAATCCCAACAGCCTGAAGCGGAAATCTGAGCAGGTAGTTTGTACTGAGTATACCACTCCTAGTGATACATTTGGTGATATGACTGGATATCTGTTTGATACTGATTTTGTCACACTTAGGAGCGGTAGGATGCTAGCAGGCGGCGCCTCGTCTGAGCTTCATCATGAGGATCCACCTAGAGCGCCTGACGAGGAGGATGATGACGGTGGTACTGATGCCACCAAGGATGCTGATTCCACCGGCGGTACTGAGGCCGCCGTTTCACCAGTTCGAGGAGGTGGTACTGAGGCCACTCCTGATGCCGATCCAGAGCGCGGTACTGAGGCCGCAAGTCTTCCAGCTAAGCCAACCGATGGTGGTACTGAGGCCACCAGAGTTCATGTAGAGAGATCTGTTTTTTTTCCTTCACCTGATGTATCTCTGAACAGTTCTGTGAATAAAGGAAAGGGTTTATTTTCTTCTGGTCCCACTGTGGTGCATGATGTATGTGTGGATCCGGTCGTCGAACCGCCTAGACCCTTTTCTAGTCCTTCATCTGAGAAGGACCCTGTGATCCCCTTCCCTAGAGCCCTTCAGATGGAGAAGGGGAAGAAAAAAGAAAAAGATCCAAAAAAGAGAGAGCAGGAGGAGTTCAGCCAGAGCATGATCGACAGATTCCATATACAGTTGACCCTTCAGGAGGCTATGCAGCACATCCCCCTTCTTCAGCGATCGTTGAGAGATAGGACCACAGTCAGGAGGAGGAGGAGGAACCACCATTCAGAGATTCATGTGCTTACGAAAGCCACGTGCTTCGCAATCCAGAACCGTCTGCCAGCCAAGAGGCCAGATTCAGGAGCCCCATATGTCAGATGTCACATCAGAGAGCAGAGGTTTGACCGTACTCTATTGGATAGCGGATCGTCTATCAACCTCCTTCCGACAGCCCTTCTCGACCGCTTTGAGTTGGGCACTCTTAGACAGAGCAGGACAATCCTTCAGTTTGCTGATAGATCTGTCAAGAGGCCGAAGGGGTTGTTGCGAGACGTTGTCGTCACTATTCAGGGTCTGCAATTCCCCGTGGACTTCTTAGTGTTGGACATGGAGATCCCTGATTCAGTGATCGATACCCCCATCATTTTAGGCCGCCCGTTCTTGGCCACAGCCAAGGCAGTGACTGATCATGATAGCAGGAAGGTATACTTTCGCGTTGAGGGCGAAAGTGTACAAATAGAGACGGTCGAGGACTACAGAGCCAGAGACAGAGCATGCTCAGAGACCAGCACAGATACAGAGCACCTGACAGATGCCGGGCTAGACATCCACCAGGACTGTGATTTTGTGATCACAGACGATGAGGCAGCATGGGCAGACCCTGCAGCACATGCCATCCTCTCATTTTCAGACACAAATACAGCTGATGCCGAGATGACAGCAGAGGAGAGCTTGGAGAGCACAACCCTGGTTCAGGATACTTTAGAGGCAGCAGAGCAGGTTCTCGACCGCGATACAGATTTTGGTGATGATGATGGTACTGATGCCACCTTATGTGATGCAGATCCCTCGGAGTCAGAGTCTGATTGGGCAGATTGTGATGACTATATGCCAGACCTGATTTCCACCGAGCCTACAGTTGAGGAGGAGGTAGATGCCGAGCAGATCAGAGACAGTTCAGTTGAGCAGCCTTCTCCAGATCCAGTTTGCGAGAGTACACTTTCAGTCTCCCGGACAGATTTGGCAGCATACACGCGACTTCTTTCGAAGCCAGATTTGCCAGCACCGAGTTGTCCAGAGCTGAAGCCACTTCCTTCGTCGCTGAAGTATAGATTCCTTGCGGGTGAGCATGAGATGTACCCAGTCATTATCTCAGCCGATTTGACTGGAGAGCAGGAATCCCGTCTGATGGGGATTCTTAAAAAGAACCGCAAGGCAATAGGATGGAGCGTAGCAGATCTCCATGGGATTAGTCCGGCCCTGTGCTCCCACCATATCTATCTCGAGGATGAGGCGAAGCCGTTGCGTGAGTTCCAGCGGCGACTGAAACCAAATCAGAGAGAGGTTGTCATGAAGGAAATTTCGAAATGGTGGAGCGCCGATTTTATCTATCCCATCTCCGACTCCAAGTGGGTCAGCCCTTTGTATGTGGTGCCCAAGAAGACGGGCATTATTACAGTGATTAACGAGTCTGGAGAGGAGATTGCTACACGAGTACCCACTTCTTGGCGGGTTTGTGTTGACTACAGGAGACTCAACCAGGCACCAAGAAGGATCATTTCCCCCTGCCCTTTATTGATAAGATTATTGAGAGATTGGCAGGGAAGAGCCATTATTGTTTTCTGGATGGGTACTCGGGCTACAACCAGGTGGCCATCGCTCCTGAGGATCAGGAGAAGACCACCTTTACCTGTCCCTTCGGCACATACGTCTTCCGACGCATGCCATTTGGGCTATGCAACGCCCCTGTGACTTTTCAGAGATGCATGCTGTCGATCTTTTCGGACATGGTAGAGGAGTGCTTAGAGGTCTTCATGGATGATTTCTCGGTTTACGGCGACGGATTCGACTCCTGTCTTGACTGCCTAGACCGAGTACTTCAGCGATGTATTGAGGTCCTCTTGGTTCTTTCTTGGGAGAAAGGTCACTTTATGGTGACTCAAGGGACGGTGCTTGGCCACATCATCTCCAACAGGGGCATGGAGGTTGATCCGTCCAAGGTTGATGTCATTAGAAAACTCACACCACCGTCCAATTTGCGGCAGTTACGGTCTTTCCTGGGGCACATCGGTTTCTATCGGTGGTTCATCCGTGATTTCAGTAGAGTTGCCCGACCGTTGACTGACCTGCTGACGAAAGACACCGAGTTCCTTGTCGATGACAAGTGTCTTTCGTCCTTTGATACTCTCAAGCAGTGTATTGTTGAGGCTCCTGTCCTCCAGCCACCAGATTGGTCTCTCCCATTCGAGATCATGATGGACGCTTCCGATTTTGCCGTGGGGGTTGTGCTGGGACAGAGGAGGGATGGAGTCCCCTTTGCTATCCACTATGCTAGCCGCACATTGGATTCCGCCCAGAGGAATTACACGGTCACAGAGAAGGAGATGCTAGCCGTAGTATTCGCCCTAGATAAGTTTCGATCTTATATCATTGGATCTAGAGTGACTTTGTATACTGATCACACCGCCATCCGATACCTCATGGCAAAGAAGGATGCCAAGGCCAGACTTACTAGATGGATCCTTCTACTCCAGGAGTTTGACATTGAGATCAAGGATAAGCCTGGAGTCAAGAATGTGGTGGCGGGATCATCTCTCCCGTATAGAGCAGCCTGAGGAGTCTGAGCAGATTGATCCCATTTGTGAGACCTTCCCAGATGAGGCGATCCTTGCTACCGCCTCACTCCCGTGGTATGTCGATATTGTGAACTTTCTCGTTGCTGGGAAAGTCTCACAAGGTTGGCCCAGGCAGAGGCTTGAGACCTTCCTTGCGAAGGCCAAGTCCTACCACTGGGAGGATCCCATCCTTTACCATGAAGGAGGGGATAGCGTCTGGCGTCGGTGCATTCCTCAGGAGGAGCACCATAGCGTCCTCACTTACTGCCACAAGCTTGAGGCAGGAGGACATCATTCTGGGAGGAGAACGGCATAGAAAGTGCTCCAATCCGGCTTGTGGTGGCCTACCCTCTTCAAGGACTCTGATGAGTTCGTGAAGAGGTGTACTGACTGTCAGAGGATGGGCACTTGTGGACAGCGTGATATGATGCCGATGCAGCCCATTCACTTCTGTGAGGTTTTTGACGCATGGAGCATCGATTTCATGGGTCCATTCCCTAAGGTCAGGGATTTGAGTACATTCTGTTGGTCGTTGACTATGTTAGTCGTTGGGTTGAGGCTATCCCCGCCCGAGCCGCTGATGCGAGGACAGTTTGCAGATTTTTGAGGAAGCACATCATCATGCGGTTCGGGGTACCTCGAGTATTGATTTCAGATGGGGGGTCTCATTTCATTAACGACCAGGTGAAGGCACTTGCTAGTGAGTTCGGCATAGACCATCGAGTTGCCACTCCATACCATCCACAGACGAATGGTCTAGCCGAGGTCTCGAACAGGGAGATCAAGACTATTTTGTAGAAAGTCGTCCGCCCTGACCGAAAGGATTGGTCACAGCTTTTGGACTCGGTCTTGTGGGCATATAGGACGTCTTTCAAGACACCATTGGGCACATCTCCCTTTCGCCTAGTTTATGGCAAGCCGTGCCATTTACCTGTTGAGTTGAGGCACAAGTCACTTTGGGCAGTCACGGATATTCTTTTAGATCCAGATAGTGTAGGAGACCAGAGGAGGGCAGAGTTAGCAGCCTTGGAGGAGCTTAGAGATACAACCTTCTCAAACAGCCTACAGTATAAGGAGAGAGTGAAAGAGTGGCATGATTCTCATATCAGCCACAAGCATTTTGAGCTCGGACAGAGAGTGTGGTTGTTTGATGCAAGGCTTCGTCTATTTCCAGGGAAGCTACAGAGCAAATGGAAGGGACCTTATCTTGTGAGAAAGGTACACGACAACAGTAGCATTGATATATACGAGTTGTCTTCTGAGAGTACCTTTCGAGTGAACGGCCAGCGGCTCAAGCCATTTCTAGATCATGAGCAGCGGGTCGTTGATGTTGCCCCTATTCACTTTGCGTGAGAAGTGGTCTCTTGACTCACATCTATTGCATCTCACGCCTGATTATCACTGTTCTTCCGACTTGTATAGATCCAGTTGTCTATATCACTCTATTCTTTTGTCCCACATCCCTTTTCTCATCTTATGATTATGTTATACTTAGGGTGTACTTTACCCTAAGTATAGGGGGGATGTAGGACCTGCGGGTATTCTTTTCATTCGTTTTGCCACTGTTTTGCTGCCTATACTTAGGGATATTTTACCCTAAGTATAGGGGGGCAGATGATGAATACCCATTCATCACTCTTTATTCTTATATTTTAGCTACAAAAACCTTTGCAAATACATGTAGATAGGTGTAAATACAAATAATTAGCAAAAAGCATGCATTGTGTAAAAACTAATAATTAACATGTTTTTGTGCTAAAATAAAAGAATAAAGAGTAAAAAGAAAAAGAGGGAAATATTTAGAATAAATATTGAGCGACCTAATCCCAAGGGAGGGCTCAGCATGGGCCTGACCGCATAAAAGCCCAAGAAGAGAGAGATAAGGAAGCTTATGTGTGTAAATATATATGTAAATAAAATAAAATATTTTCCTCCCAAAAAGAGACTAAAATTGGATTGTAAATATTTGTATATATTTATAAATATAAAAATCAAAATAAAAATAGAAAAATTAAAAAGAAAACAAAAACATCACTCATGTACATAGTCACCATGTATATAGCCCATTCATTTTATATTTATGTAGCCTTATAAATAAATAAAATTAATTTCTAAAAATTTTGTAAATATTCTATATGATATGGTGTAAATAAATAAAATAAAAACAATTAAAACAAAATAAAACAAAATAAAAAGAACAAAATTAAAAATCAAAAATAATATTGTAAACATACCATGTAGATACATGTGCATTTAACCCTTGTATATAAATAATAAAAATAAAATAAAAATATCAAATTATTCCAAATTTTATTCTATAAATAAATAAAATATAAAATTGGAATAAAATATACAAAAATAAACAATTAAAAATCAAAAATAAAAAAATACATATGTATATACATGTATATAATAATAATATTTTTGTAAATACCTAAAATATATTTCAAAAAATAATTAAAAATCACTAAAAAATAGAAAAAAATAAAATAAATATTTTCATGTTTTAAGTTTTTATTAATTCGATCATTTTCTATCTCCAAATAAATAATCAAATAAATGGAATTTGGCGGATTCTGATTGGTCCACGGGGGTTTGTTGACCCCGGTCAACTCTCCCCCGCGGACCCCCTCCTTGCGGATCCGAGTGCCTGACCCGAATTCTCGATTTATTTCCCACTCGATCCGTCAACCATTTCACCTAACCCCGGGCTCCGATTGATCAGCTCACATCCGAGACCCTCGCCCGGGGTGGGTTCTAGGGATCCGAGCTCCATTTTTCACAGCCCGACCCTTTCTTCTCGGATCCTTGAGCATATAAAAGTTCTCTTACGGTGACCTTTTCCCGCATCTTTGGATCTCCCCCTCGACGCCTGTGACCTCCTCTGGAGTGCCTGAGTGACAGCCGAGTGCTTTGGAGTAGCAGCGAGGCCCGGGAAGCCGGGAGCCACTGATCCGGTGGTTTTCACCGCCATGCACCGTCGCGAGCGCGCTCAGCCTCGGGGAGACGATGCCCCCTTGAAAGCAATGACCCCGGAGCTCCCCGAGCTCCAGCCTAGTTGACAGCATCCGCCGGGTAACCTTCTTAGTCGTAGATTAGCCTAGATTAGGATTTTTAGATTCAGGTAGCCGTAGCTCCGCCAGCTCCGCTCTTCGTCTCCGTCTACTCATTCACCCATCCGACACCGCCACCACCTTCGCCAGGCTTCTTCGCACATTCTTCGTTCATCCACCCAACCCTGACTCGCCCCGAAGCAGGGACTTCGGTCCTCGCGCTCGCCGGAGGACCTTCACCCTCGACGCACCAGCCACCCATTTCCCGCTCTGACGAAGTCGAGGGCAGTTTGCCCTCGACCCAGCTCTCTTCCTGTGCAGGTATCAGGCTTATTCGACCTCATCTGGAGGTCGAAACTTCAGAGCACGGGAGCTTCAGGCCACCGCCGCCGCGGGGCCATTCTGGTGGTTCTCCGACTCATCGGAGGCCACCAGCAGCTGCGGAGCGTCACGCCGGAGCTTCTTCGATCTTCAGAAGCAGTAGAGGAGTCTCAGAGCGAGCGTACTGGGCCGGCGAAGTTTCGCCGACCACCTGTTCTTCGAGGATCTCCATCGACCGTCCGATCAGCCTCCAGCTCCAGTTTTCATCTAGGCCGTCCATTCCAGGAGCAGCAGCAACCGTTAGATCAGTGGAGGACTGATCCCAGCCGTCGGTCCAGCGAGGTTTAGCCACCGAGAGCCTCCACCGTTCGATCCCCCACGTGGCGTAGCCTCAATCGTCCGATCACTGCGAGGACCTCAGCGTTGAAGTGCCACCCGATCCAGACCATCCGATTCTCCACGTGGCATCCATCCAGCGGCCCGCATTAATAAAGGGGTAAATATTACTTAGTCCCCCTCTTGTTTCGTCTTTACTACTGAGTCCTGTAAATATTTTAGGTAGTTTATTTCAGTTTGGATATTTGCATAGAGGACCCTGCTCTTTATTTAGGTTGCATTTATGCCCCTGTGTATTATGTAGCACGTGCTTCGACACGTGATTTGCTGGGCTTTTTGCATTCTATGCCCTGTAGTTCTGAGTTTTAAGTAATGAATGAAAACTTTTGAGATATTGCATTTATACCCCTGTGCGTATTGTAAATTGTGCATGTGCGCTTTTTCGTGGGGTTATTTGCAGACTACCCCCTGACTTTTGGTACCTGTAACCAAATAGTCCTCGGAAGTAGTTTTTATTACATTTTGGTCCCTGAGTGCCCCAGGCACGCGCGACGCGCGTGACTTCCTGGGTATTTTGCACCAGACCCCTCAGGACTTAGGGTATTTGTACTTAGGTCCATGTGCACAGTACCCTCTTTTGATTTTTGAATAAAATAGCAAATCACCTCCAAATTTGATGAAAATTGGACACATGGCTCCTGCCACAGTGTAAAATTTTCGAGGATTTTTGGAGACATTTTTGTGTTGATTTGATATTTTTAAAAATTCAAAAACACGTATTTTCTTTACTGTTGAACTTTGGAAATCACAAAAAACTACTAAAACTCATCTAAAAATTACAAAAAATTACCTGATCTTTGTTTGGCTTGCTTGATTTTCTAGCCAATTTTGGCTATTTTTTATTATTTAAAAAACCTAAAAATTGAAAAACTCTCTAAAAATCATAAAATTCTAATAAATAATTTAAAAATCCAAAAACAATAATTAAGGTGCTCAAATTTTACTTGTTTTCTTTCTCTATACAGGAAAAAATACCTCCAGGCTTATTGGGGACTTTTAGATATTTTATCTAAGTCCCTCAAGCTCGGCTGGACAGTACCTTATTTTTCATTCACTGTTTGAGTTTTAGAAAATTAAATAAACATCAGAAAAATCTCAAAAATTCACTAAAAACAGTAAAAATTATAAAACACACAAAAATATTTTTTCTGGAATTTTCGCTTGAGTTTTGATGCATTAAATAAATTATTGAATTGCCTTGCTTATTTGTTTCCTTTAGTTTCTTAATTAATTAAAAACCCAAAAAATATAAAAACCCTAAAAACCACCAAAAATACTCTCTACTTCCTCTTTCCTTCGATTTTGACTACTTCGTAGGACGCAAGGCCATTACGTGCTCCTTGAGTTCGACCCTGGTCGCTATACCAGATTAAAATAATAGCAAGACCGCTATCGATCTTTAGTTGATTTTATTCGATATTGGTGGTCTATTTTTCTTGATTGATCGAGTCCGAGTGATTGAGGTCGCGACGACCATTTAGCACCTTTACCTCAGTCGCTTGGTCGGTCATCAGAATGGCGCCGTTGCCAGGGATCACGGCTTAGTAGTCTGTTTTTGAGTTTTTTCCGCGGTTTTCTTTTCGCGGTTTTTGTATAGATTCCTGTAGATATATTTTCTTGACATTATTTTTTTACAATAATCTGGTCTGACACTGGTCTTCTTTCTTGCGAGGGCCCGAGGACCGCGGAGGCGATTTTCGAGGAGCCGGCGCAACCGCGGGATTCGGAGGCAGCTCCTTGCTGCACGGAGCCGCAGGAGAGAGCGAGAGAGGAGCTGAGTGAGAGAGGAGCTTAGATTAGTTTTATTTCCCGTATAATTTGAATTGTTGTAATAATACATGTACTTAGAGACACTTGGACTCTCGGGTCTTGTTTTGCCGAGCACCGGTGTGCTCGGGGGACCCTTTAGACTAGTTTAGATTTTTCGTGGCTTTTTTCGCGGTTTTAGCTTTTTAGCTGCCTTTTACGGTTTTCCGCGGTTTTTCTCGAGCCCCTAGATTTAGGATTTTCTGCTTGATTGTGCCGTAATTAGTAGCATCCCCACACTTAATTTGCCTGCCTGTTCCTATAGAGCGATAATTGGACCTACTAATAACTCTTTAATAAAAATAGCTTAGTCGCTTTCTTGAGAGCCTACGCGTCGCGAGCCTACCCCGTCAAGCGCTACTCCTGAACTCGACCTGTCGAGAAGAGGAGGGGTGGGTCTAGACCAGACTCTTTGGATCGAGGGCGAGTGACTAGTTAGACGGTTCTGTCGAGTAGAAAGTGCCTCTTTAGGACTCGGTTTTCACCGCTGCACATACAGGTAGTTTCTTTTCATTCTTTACATTTATGCGCGGATCATCTTGCATGTAGACTGTTGGAGTCAGGTACGCATTTCTATCTCTGCATGCATCATTGATTTATCGCGCATCGGCTTTTTCGTCTTCTCCCCCTGTTTTTGACTTAATAACCAGGAGAACCGAAAAATTTGTTAGGCATTTTTGCTTGCATTAAAAATATCTAAAAAAACAAAAACAATAAAATCGGGACTGCTAATCATACTTGACCTAAAAGACACTTCACTAAAAATCTGTCTTGGGGGAGAGTAACCCCCTCCTTGTTTGGTTTGGACGAGCGAGAGAGTGACCCGCGCATTAGGATAGAGCCTCCGATCCTTCTTGACTGATTACCGGCTTTCAGTACGGGACAATCGGTTGAGAAATATCTAGATACCTATTTACCTCACGTAATCGCTCTGATAGACTGAATGATCACCTAAAATAAAATCGACAAGATAATTGACCGATCCCTTTCGGTCTTCAGCTTTGTGTGTGTAGGTGAATTGGGGGTTTGCTTGTTCATCTTGTGTGATTGCCAGATCCCTTCGATCTTTCCCATCTCCCTCCATCTATTTCCCACCCTCCCTCCCTTCAGTCCCCCTCTTCTTCTCCTTTATCCCTGGATGATGGATCCCCCGCACTTCGAGCCGACTCTTACGGCTTCTTCTCCATCTTCTGACCATCCCTCCAGTCCACCTTCCAGGGAGGTCGGATCTCCGACCAACCTCCCGCTCCCTCCCTCCCGTTCATCTCACTACTCTGGGCATGCTGTGCGAGACGTCCGAGGACACCAGATAGAGCAAATGCGAGACCCGGATGATGTTGTTGCTGAGTTGAGAGCGCACTCCGTTGGTGATCAGAGAGAGCAGTGGAGATCAGCAGACATATCCTATTCCAGAAGGATGGAGGAGCATATAGCACAGGAGCTGAGTCGGCTTCTACACTTGGCCCATTCGTCTTGGATTTGGATTACATTCAGCGACTGCCGACATTCTCAGGAGAGGCGCATGAGGAGCCTTATCTTCACCTGTTCGCATTCGAGGAGTTTGCAGAGCTCAGAGATATTCAGATATCACTGCAGAGGAGCTGATGAGCAGGACCTTCCCATTCACACTTCACGACAGAGCCATGAGATGGCACCGTCGATTGGGGAGGACATTCGAGACGTGGGGAGAGATACACCAAGAGTTTCTACAGAGATACTTCCCTCCACGTAGAGCAGAGTTTATGCGGTCTTTGATCACCGACTTTTCAGTTGACCCCCAGGAGCCATTGCACGAGGCATGGCCGAGGTTTCTTGACCTCTTGAGGAGATTTCCTGATCACGGACTTCCACTGACAGACTTGATAGAGATCTCCATGCGGGGGATGACCGCAGAGCAGATAGCACTGGTGATTACCACATGTGGCGGTTCACACCGCAGTTCAGACATTCACTTACTGGACACCATCTCGAGTTTACTTTCTCAGAGATCTTCTTCACGAGATGCCGTAGTCAGGACAACACATGTGGACGATGCTGTACCAGTGAGGTGTGTTACTTTACATGATGAGTCAGCTTCCACACACCAGCCCGAGGACTTGGAGCAGACAGCACCACTGACAGAGGAGATGACTGCCAGAGCAGAGGTTCGGAACCAGAGTCTACTTGAATTCCCGTTGGTCTTCCAGCTGGAGTTCGAGTCAGCCCCAGAGTTCCCAGTTGACGAGTCTTGGATATCAGACCTTCTGATACTCCAGGAACCGGAGGAGCCCCCGCTACTACAGCCATTGTCTCAGACACTTCAGATTCCATTCCCGGAGGACTCAATCTCCTTTCTGCAGAGATACTTCTTGGACGCAGACAGCTACCAGGACTCAGCCCAGCAGCCACAGCTCGAGGAGGGACACCACTTTGAGAGTACAGACACAGAGAGTCACGTCTTCGAGCCTTTTGTCCTCCACTTTGTTGAGACAGATACACTTCCTGAGGACCAGCAGACAGCCAACATAGCCGCAGAGCAAGGATCAGCCACAGACACTTTGCCAGCTTCTGCGGTGTTGACTAGTACCTTCTCCTGCTTCCAGATTGCCGAGAGCTACACTTCTGATGATGATGCAGCCCGGTGCACCGAGTGGATACTTGATAGCAGTGCAGATGCCCATCTAGATCCTGATCCTCTTCTTGTCACTCCCGATCTCGCATCTCTCCCAGAGGGTTATCTGCGGGAGGATGCCGCACTCGATGAGTACTCGGTTTCACCTACTGAGAGTGTTTCCGGTCTGGCGGAGCATGAAACCGAGTCTTCAGATCATTCTGATTCTGAGTCTTCTCACCTCGACGACCCTCGCGAGGATGAGCCCATTCTGGAGATATTCGATGATTTTCCTGATCTGATTCTATTTCATGCATCGGATATCAGTCTGCTTAGAGAGTCTCCTGATCTTGATTGTCCACACCTGTTTGAGACACTGATTGACGTGGAGGATTCTATTACTGATCCATCCTTCTCCACGTTTGATTTCTTCGGCTCCACACTCTCACTCCAATCTAACCTAGAGCCGCTGATTTCTTTTGTGCTACCGGATCCCGATCACTTATTTCCATATCACTGGCCGGTAGCAGACACCCGCTTGATTGCATACCTGGGAGTCTTTGTTTACACTGTTGAGTTCGTCGCAGTTCCCATACCGAGATTGCGACGACAGTACGGCATTCGACTTACCGATGCCATTCTGAACCTTGATACTGCATTATCCTAGCCTTTGCGCCCAGCTAGGTGCGTAAAATCTAGCGCTTGTTGAGAGGCACCTCAACATTGTACTCTTTTGTATATACGTGTTTTGTATTAGTTTGATCTTTCTGTCTTCCGTTCTTGTTTTCACCCCAGGTCTCGCCTAGGATTATCTTTGCTATACTTAGGATATTCCTCATCCTAAGTATAGGGGGGGTGGAAACACCGGGTTGTTCATTCGTTCTGTTCATCACTTCTGTTGTGTTGCCTATACTTAAGGTGCTTCACCTTAAGTATAGGGGGAGTGATGCCCCTCCACCTTGCATATATGTGTCGATTTTCTTCCATTCTTTCTTGCCCCTGTTTTGCTACCTATACTTAGGGATATTTTACCCTAAGTATGGGGGGGCAGACTCTGTACATTCTTCACTCGGATTTCCCTTCACGTACAGCTTGCTATACTTAGGATTAGTTAATCCTAAGTATAGGGGGAAAAACCACCGAGTTCTCCTCATTCTATTCATTTATTCATTTCTGTACCTAGCCATTCCTTTTCACTTCCCTTTTACTAAGCACGAGTTATGTCTTCTTCATCGCTCTTGATCACTCTGAGGACATCGTTCGAGCTAAGTATGGGGGGTGTGTATATATTTCATATATACTTTAGCCATAACTCGTACTTTGTGTGAGTGTGTTAATAAATAAAATGGCTAAAAACCGTAAAAATCACAAAAATTAAAATTTTTTCCTGTAAGTAATCATTCTTTTATTTGCACATACATAGCCAGTGTATAAAATTATTTTTGTAAAAATATTTTCAAAAAGTTTTTATGTAAAGTTTGTGTAAATATTTTCTTATCAAAATTATGTATATAGTACAAAATTTTTCCAAAATGTTCTGAAAATCAAAAGTTTGCACAAATCTTGTGTAAATGTTTGTAAATACTTTTGCAAAACTTGCACTTCATGCATCCATCCATTCATGATTTCAAAACATTTTTCAAAAATTTTGCACGATTGTAAATATTTGTAAATAGCATCTTTGTGTATATATGTATATAGTTTTTCCTGGATGATAGTTGACATTTAAACTAAGCCTGGAATTAAATTGGGAAATGGAGCTTGATTAAGATCTTAATCCACCTAATTCTAAGAGGAACCTTATAAGGCTTAGGGTTAAGGCTTTTCAGGTCCATAAGGACCTAATTCTTTGAGTCCACTAGGCTATGAGCATATGTCATCTTAATGAGCCTAAGTAGAGCACTTAACAACACAAGCATGACTCTTAGAGACAATGGCTTGACTTGCACCAACACTTTACACATGGCTCTCCACGGATGAGGTGGTGAGGAGGCAATTTCCTTTGGCTTGGGGTAGCATATGGGGTAGTACTTCTAGGCGGAACCTCTCTTCTTCTTCTAGTGAAGGAAGTGCGCCTCAACTTGGTCTAGTGGTGATGAAGGCTAAAGACAGAAGCCGTGGGTTGCAATAAAGCTTCAAAAGAGGGATAGTCTACTGGCTCAAGAGGAAAATTTCTTGTATATATGCTGCACCATGTAGATATGTTGTACAAAGGCACTTGAAAAAAAATTGCAAAATGCAAAAAGAACTCCAAAAAAGTGGTGGGTCGGATTGAAAATTTAATAACCCCACCGGAGTGTATATAGTCAAATAAAGCAAAAGCTTATGGTATCCATGTTACATCCCATGAAGCTTGCAGCGGGAGACTTGGCTACACTGGCTGAGCTTCCAAAAGTCTATACTTCTTCCCCCTCTTCTTGAGCCGGTTGCACTTGAACTTAGAAGGAATACCCTGCTTCTCGAGGAAAGAGTTGCTAGACCGAGGCATTAGAGTTACCAGGTTGGGGGAGGTTGTTTCTTTGTTACTTCTGAGGTGGGGAGCTACATATCACTTACACTGCATGGAAAGATTCATGGTCATTAGAGTTTGTGTATGTAGACTTGTTCTGATCGGGTTTATTGAGGAGTCTTGTCCATAGATTGGTGGAACCTAGAGACTGTTGAGTTCTAAGCTTAAGTCCAAATAAGGTTCCGACACATTAATAATCCAAAGATCTGATCGAGCTCCATAATTCAATTTAATGAAAGAAAGTTTAATATTCAACCTTGATCCATGTATATTCCTCTCTTTTTCTTTTTCTTTCTTTCTTTTTCACTTCTTTTTCAAATAAGTGTTTGCTAAGGGACTAGCAAAGTTAAGCATAGGGGGGTGATGAATACCCATTCATCACTCTTTATTCTTATATTTTAGCTACAAAAACCTTTGAAAATACTTGTAGATAGGTGTAAATACAAATAATTAACAAAAAGCATGCATTGTGTAAAAACTAATAATTAATATGTTTTTGTGCTAAAATAAAAGAATAAAGAGTAAAAAGAAAAAGAGGGAAATATTTAGAATAAATATTGAGCGACCTAATCCCAAGGGAGGGCTCAGCATGGGCCTGACCGCATAAAAGCCCAAGTAGAGAGAGATAAGGAAGCTTATGTGTGTAAATATATATATGTAAATAAAATAAAATATTTTCCTCCCAAAAGATACTAAAATTGGATTGTAAATATTTGTATATATTTATAAATATAAAAATCAAAATAAAAATAGAAAATTAGAAAGAAAACAAAAACATCACTCATGTACATAGTCACCATGTATATAGCCCATTCATTTTATATTTATGTAGCCTTATAAATAAATAAAATTAATTTCTAAAAATTTTGTAAATATTCTATATGATATGATGTAAATAAATAAAATAAAAACAATTAAAACAAAAAAACAAAATAAAAAGTACAAACTTAAAAATCAAAAATAATATTGTAAATATACCATGTAGATACATGTGCATTTAACCCTTATATAAATAGTAAAAATAAAAATAAAAATATCAAATTATTCCAAATTTTATTCTATAAATAAATAAAATATAAAATTGGAATAAAATATACAAAAATAAACAATTAAAAATCAAAAATAAAAAAATACATATGTACATACATGTATATAATAATAATATTTTGTAAATACCTAAAATATATTTCAAAAAAATAATTAAAAATCACTAAAAAATAGAAAAAATAAAATAAATATTTTTCATGTTTTAAGTTTTTATTAATTCGATCATTTTCTATCTCAAAATAAATAATCAAATAAATGGAATTTGGCGGATTCTGATTGGTCCACGGGGGTTTATTGACCCCGGTCAACTCTCCCCCGCGGACCCCCTCCTTGCGGATCCGAGTGCCTGACCCAAATTCTCGATTTATTTCCCACACGATCCGTTAACCATTTCACCTAACCCCGGGCTCCGATTGATCAGCTCACATCCGAGACCCTCGCCCGGGGTGGGTTCTAGGGATCCGAGCTCCATTTTTCACTGCCCGACCCTTTCTTCTCGGATCCCTAAGCATATAAAAGTTCTCCTCCGGCGACCTTTTCCCGCATCTTTGGATCTCCCCCTCGACGCCTGTGACCTCCTCTGGAGTGCCTGAGTGACAGCCGAGTGCTTCGGAGTAGCAGCGAGGCCCGGGAAGCCGGGAGCCACTGATCCGGTGGTTTTCACCGTCGTGCGCCGCCGCAAGCACGCTCAGCCTCGGGGAGACGACGCCCCCTTGCAGGCAATGACCCCGGAGCTCCCCGAGCTCCAGCCTAGTCGACAGCATCCGCCAGGTAACCTTCTTAGTCCGTAGATTAGCCTAGATTAGGATTTTTAGATTCAGGTAGCCGTAGCTCCGCCAGCTCCGCTCTTCGTCTCCGTCTACTCATTCACCCATCCGACACCGCCACTACCTTCGCCAGACTTCTCCGCACATTCTTCGTTCATCCACCCAACCCTGACTCGCCCCGGAGCAGGGACTTCGGTCCTCTTCCTCCGCCGCTCGCCGGAGGACCTTCACCTCGACGCACCAGCCACCCATTTCTCGCTCTGACGGGTCGAGGCAGTTTGCCCTCGACCCAGCTCTCTTCCTGTGCAGGTATCAGGCTTATTCGACCTCATCTGGAGGTCGAAACTTCAGAGCACGGGAGATTCTGGCCACCGCCGCCGCGGGACCATTCTGGTGGTTCTCCGACTCATCGGAGGCCACCAGCAGCTGCGGAGCGTCACGCCGGAGCTTCTCCGATCTTCAGAAGCAGCAGAGGAGTCTCGGAGCGAGCGTACTGGGTCGGCGAAGTTCGCCGGCCCCCTGTTCTTCGAGGATCTCCATCGACCGTCCGATCAGCCTCCAGCTCCAGTTTTCATCTGGGCCGTCCATTCCAGGAGCAGCAGCAACCGTTAGATCAGTGGAGGACTGATCCCAGCCGTCGGTCCAGCGAGGTTTAGCCACCGAGAGCCTCCACCATTCGATCCCCCATGTGGCATAGCCTCAGTCATCCGATCACTGCGAGGACCTCAGCGTTGGAGCGCCACCCGATCCAGACCATCCGATTCTCCACGTGGCATCCATCCAGTGGCCCGCATTAATAAAGGGGTAAATATTACTTAGGCCCCCTCTTGTTTCGTCTTTACTACTGAGTCCTGTAAATATTTTAGGTAGTTTATTTCAGTTTGGATATTTGCATAGAGGACCCTGCTCTTTATTTAGGTTGCATTTATGCCCCTGTGTGTTATGTAGCACGTGCTTCGACATGTGATTTGCTGGGCTTTTTGCATTCTATGCCCTGTAGTTCTGAGTTGTTAAGTAATGAATGAAAACTTTTGAGATATTGCATTTATACCCCTATGTGTGTTGTAATTGTGCATGTGCGCTTTTTCGTGGGTTATTTGCAGACTACCCCCTGGACTTTTGGTACCTGTTACCAAATAGTCCTCGGAAGTAGTTTTTATTACATTTGGGTCCCTAAGTGCCCCTGGCATGCACGACGCGCGTGACTTCCTGGGTATTTTGCACCAGACCCCTCAGGACTTCGGGTATTTGCACTTAGGTCCCTGTGCACAGTACCCTCTTTTGATTTTTGAATAAAATAGCAAATCACCTCCAAATTTGATGAAAATTGGACACATGACTCTTGCCATAGTGTAAAATTTTCGAGGATTTTTGGAGACATTTTTATATTGATTTGATATTTTAAAAATTCAAAAACACGTATTTTCTTTACTGTTGAACTTTGAAAATCACAAAAAAATACTAAAACTCATCTAAAAATTACAAAACAATTACCTGCTGTTTGTTTTGGCTTACTTGATTTTCTAGCCAATTTTGGCTATTTTTCATTATCTAAAAAACCTAAAAATTGAAAAACACTCTAAAACTCATAAAAATTCTAATAAATAATTTAAAAATCCAAAAACAATAATTAAGGTGCTCAAATTTTACTTGTTTTCTTCTCTATACAGGAAAAAATACCTTCAGGTTTATTGGAGACTTTTAGATATTTTATCTAAGTCCCTCAAGCTCGACTGGACAGTACCTTCTTTTTCATTCACTGTTTGAGTTTTAGAAAATTAAATAAACATCAGAAAAATCTCAAAAATTCACTAAAAACAGTAAAAATTATAAAACAAACAAAAATATTTTTTCTGGAATTTTTGCTTGAGTTTTGATGCATTAAATAAATTGTTGAATTGCCTTGCTTATTTGTTTCCTTTAGTTTCTTAATTAATTAAAAATCCAAAAAAATATAAAACCCCTAAAAACCACCAAAAATACTCTCTTCTTCTCTTTCCTTCGATTTTTGACTACTTCGTAGGCCACAAGGCCATTACGTGCTCCTTGAGTTCGACCCTGATCGCTATACCAGATTAAAATAATAGCAAGACCGCTATTGATCTTTAGTTGATTTTATTCGATATTGGTGGTCTATTTTTCTTGATTGATCGAGTCCGAGTGATTGAGGTCGTGACGACCATTTAGCACCTTTACCTCAGTCGCTTGGTCGGTCATCAGCAGACTCTGTACATTCTTCACTCGGATTTCCCTTCATGTACAGCTTGCTATACTTAGGATTATTTAATCCTAAGTATAGGGGGAAACCACCGAGTTCTCCTCATTCTATTCATTCATTCATCTCTGTATCTAGCCATTCCTTTCCACTTCTCTGTTACTAAGCACGAGTTATTTCTTTATCGCTCTTGATCACTCTGAGGACATCGTTCGAGCTAAGTATAAGGGGGGTGTGTATATATTTCATATATACTTTAGCCATAACTCGTACTTTGTGTGAGTGTGTTAATAAATAAAATGGCTAAAAACCCCAAAAATCACAAAAATTAAAAATCTTTTTCTTGTAAATAATCATTCTTTTATTTGCACATACATAGCTAGTGTACAAAATTATTTTTGTAAAAATATTTTCAAAAAGTTTTTGTGTAAAGTTTGTGTAAATATTTTCTTATCAAAATTATGTATATAGTACAAAAATTTTCCAAAATGTTTTGAAAATAAAAAGTTTGCAAAAATCTTGTGTAAATGTTTGTAAATACTTTTGCAAAACTTGCACTTCATGCATCCATCCATTCATGATTTCAAAACATTTTTTAAAAATTTTGCACGATTGTAAATATTTGTAAATAGCATCTTTGTACATATGTATATAGTTTTTCCTGGATGATAGTTGACATTTAAACTATCCTGGAATTAAATTGAGAAATGGAGCTTGATTAAGATCTTAATTCACCTAATTCTAAGAGGAACCTTATAGGGCTTAGGGTTAAGGCTTTTCAGGTCCATAAGGACTTAATTCTTTGAGTCCACTAGGCTATGAGCATATGTCATCTTGATGAGCCTAAGTAGAACACTTAACAACGCACGCATGACTCTTAGAGACAATGGCTTGACTTGCACCAGCACTTTACACATGACTCTCCACGGATGAGGTGGTGAGGAGGCAGTTTCCTTTGGCTTGGGGTAGCATATGAGGGTAGTACTTCTAGGCGGAACCTCTCTTCTTCTTCTAGTGAAGGAACTGCGTCTCAACTTGGTCTAGTGGTGATGAAGGCTAAAGACAGAAGCCGTGGGTTGCAATAAAGCTTTAAAAGAGGGATAGTCTACTGGCTCAAGAGGAAAATTTCTTGTATATATGCTGCACCATGTAGATATACAGAGGCACTTGAAAAAAAATGCAAAATGCAAAAAGAACTCCAAAAAAGTGGTGGGTCGGATTGAAAATTTAATAACCCCACCGGAGTGTATATAGTCAAATAAAGCAAAAGCTTATGGTATCCATGCTTACATCTCATGAAACTTGCAGCGGGAGACTTAGCTACACTGGCTAAGCTCCCAAAAGTCTATACTTCTTCCCCCTCTTCTTGAGCCGGTTGCACTTGAACTTAGAAGGGAATACGCCGCTTCTCGAGGAAAGAGTTGCTAGACTGAGGCATTAGAGTTACCAGGTTGGGGGAGGTTGTTTCTTTGTTACTTCTGAGGTGGGGAGCTACATATCACTTATACTGCATGGAAAGATTCATGGTCATTAGAGTTTGTGTATGTAGACTTGTTCTGATCTGGTTTATTGAGGAGTCATGTCCATAGATTGGTGGAACTTAGAGGCTGTTGAGTTTTAAGCTTAAGTCTAAATAAGGTTCCGACACATTAATAATCCAAAGATCTGATCGAGCTCCATAATTCAATTTAATGAAGGAAAGTTTAATATTCAACCTTGATCCATGTATATTCCTCTCTTTTTCTTTCTTTCTTTTTCACTTCTTTTTCAAATAAGTGTTTGCTAAGGGACTAGCAAAAGTTAAGTATAGGGGGGTGATGAATACCCATTCATCACTCTTTATTCTTATATTTTAGCTACAAAAACCTTTGCAAATGCATGTATATTCATGTAAATACAAATAATTATCAAAAGCATGCATTGTATAAAGTCTGATAATTAGCATGTTTTTTGTGCAAAAATAAAAGAATAAAGAGTAAAAAGAAAAAGAGGGAAATATTTAGAATAAATATTGAGCAACCTAACCCAAGGGAGGGCTCAGCATGGGCCTGACCGCATAAAAAACCAAAGTAGAGGGAGATAGGGACTCATGTGTGTGGATATTTATGTAAATAAAATAAAAATATTTTCCTCCCAAAAATAGATTAAAAGAGGTTTGTAAATATTTGTATATATTTAAATATAAAAAAACAAGATAAAAATAGAAAAATTAAAAAAGAAAACAAAAACATCACTCATGTACATAGTCACCTTGTATATAGTCCACTCATCCCTATTTATTTAGCTTTATAAATAAATAAAATTAATTTCCAAAAATTTTGTAAATATTCTATATGATATGGTGTAAATAAATAAAATAAAAACAATTAAAACAAAAACAAAATAAAAACAACAAAAATTAAAAATCCAAAAATACTTTGTAAATATACCATGTATATAAATATACATATGTATTTATTTCACCTATGTATATAAATAATAAAAATAAAATAAAAATATCTTTTTATTCCTTATTTTATGATATAAATAAATAAAATATAAAATGGGAATAAAATTGTATAAAAATAACAAATAAAAAAAATAAAAATTTAAAAACCCTATATTGTACATATACCTATATATAGCTATATAATGTAACCACCTTATTTTTACTTTAAAAAATTAATTAAAAATCACTAAAAAAATAGAAAAAATTAAAATAAAAATATTTCATATTTTGACTTTTTAATAATTCGGCCATTAGCTACCTTTAATTTAACTTGCAAATATCTGCCACGTGGCCTTCACCCATTGGTCCAGGGGATTGTTGACCGCCCGGTCAACTACCCCCCCCCCCAGGACCACTTTCCACGGGTTTTGATACCCGACCCGACTTCTCCCTAATTTCGCACCTAAACCCGATCCCCTCTCGCCTAAACCCCGGGTCCGATTCGTTCATGATACATCCGAGACCCTCGCCGGAGCCCCAGCCTCGAGATCCGCGCACTCCAATACCCTACCCGACCTCATCTTTCCGGATCCTCCACTGTATATAGCTCGAGTTCCGCCACCTTCATTCCCATCTTTGGCCATTCACTCCACCCCCCAGTGAGCTCCAGTGCGCGAGTGAGAGTGACAGCTCGCTCCCCGTGCTGTCGAAGTGAGGAGAGGGACCGGATACAACTGATCCGACGAGACACACCGTCGTGCTCCGCCCAGAGCCGGAGCTCGAGCCTCGGCGATCGGCGCTCCTTGAGGCGAAGACCAGAAGCTGCGCAAGCTTCTTCCCAGTCCCCTCGACCACCCAGGTAGCTGTAGTTCCTTTTCTTTTTTGCCAATTTCATGTTTCCCCCAATTTGCTCCGTTGTCATCTCTAGCCGATTCCGACCATCCTGCTACTCCATTCGATCATCGGAATCCACCGTCATCTCCGCCTTCCTCCCGCGCACGTTCTGCACCCATCCAGTCAACCCAGCTCGCACAGGAGCTGGGGTTCGAGCTCCTCCGTCCACACCTTCGCTGGAGCTCGCCCATTCCGACCCCCCGATCACCTTCACCACACCTAACAGGGTCGAGGCACTTTGCCCTCGACCCGTGAGTTTTCTGGACCCATTTTGCAGGTACATCGAGGGCCATCTGAGGTCCTTTGACTCAGGTCCAGCAGCTTCCCCTCCGCCGACCTCGCCGGAGCTCACCAGAGCTCGGTTGGGTCATCGGAGACCCCCATCTGACGCGGAGGCCCACGCCGACCCTTCTCCGACCATCAAAACCCCGCGAGGAGGCTCGGAGCGAGCGTACTGGGCCAGCGAAATTCGCCGGCCACCTGTTCTTCGAAGACCTCCAGCGACCGTCAGATCAGCCTCAGAGCTCCAGATCACATCTTGCCCATTCATTCGCGGAGCTACAGATAGCACCGGATCAGTGGAGGACTGATCCCAGCCGTCGGTCCAGCGAGGCTTAGCCGCGACGCACCGTCACTGTTAGATCTACACGTGGCGAGGCCCTGATCGTTGGATTCGCCCGAGAAGCTCAGCGTTGGAGTGCCACCCGATCCAGACCATTCGATTCCCCACGTGGCAACCATCCAGCGGCTCCATTAATAAAGGGTAATTTACCCTTAGGCCCTCTCTTTTCTGTTATTTAGCATTAGTCCTGTAAATACGTTATCCAGTTGTTTAGTTTTTGGTACATTTGCATTGTGGACCCTGCACTTTACTTTCCTTGCTTATATGCCCCTGTGTATGGTGTAGCACGTGCTTCGACACGTGGTTTTCTGGGCTTTTTGCATTTTATACCTTGTGGTTCTGAGATGTTCTGAGTTGAATGAAAAGTTTTGGATTATTGCATTTATACCCCTGTGCGTAATTTTATAGTGCATGTGCGTTAATTTTTGGGTTATTTGCAAGACTAGCCCTCGGACTTTTGGTACATGTTACCAAAAGGTCCTAGGACTTAGTTTTTATCACATTTAGGTCCCTGAGTGCCTCAGGCACGCGCCACGCGCGTGATCTCCTGGTTATTTTGCACCGGACCCCCCAGGACTCTTGGTATTTGCACTTAGGTCCCTATGCACAGTACCTCCTCTTTATTTTTGAATAAAATAGCAAACCTACTCCAAATCCAATGAAAATTGGACATATGTCTCCTACCATTGTGTAAAATTTTCTGGGATTTTTGGAGACATTTTTATGTTGATTTGATATTTTTAAAAATTCAAAAACACGTATTTTCTTTACTGTTTAACTTTGAAAAAATCACAAAAAAATAGTAAAACTTATCTAAAAATTACAAAAAAATTAGCTACTCTTTATTTTGGCTTGCTTGATTTTCTAGCCAATTTTGGCTATTTCTCATTATATAAAACTCATAAAAATTTAAAAACACCTGAAAACTCATAAAAATTCTAATAAATTATTTAAAAATCCAAAAATCATAAATCCAGTGCTCTAATTTTCCTTAAACTTTCTAGTTTATAGGAAAATTACCCTCAAGAGCTGGGATGCCCTTTTTATATTTTAAATTAGCCTTTTTCTCCTGACTGGACATCACCTCCTGTTTCTGTCATTGTTTCATTTTTAGAAAATAAAATAAAAATTAGAAAAATCCCAGAAATTCACCAAAAACAGTAAAAAACATAAAACACACAAAAATATTTTTATTTAAATTTTTGATTGATTTTTAGTGCATTAAATAAATAGTTGAATTGTTTGTTTTCCTTGTTTTCCTTAGTTTCTTAATTAATTAAAAATCCAAAAAAATATAAAAAGAATTAAAAACCACCAAAAATACCTTTTCTTCTCTTTCTGACTACTTCATAGGCCGCGAGGCCATTTCGTGCTCCTTGAGTTCGACCCTAGTCGCTATACCAGGTTAATAAAATAGCAAGACCGCTATTGATTTTCGAGTTGATTTTTATATTGGTGGTCTCTTTTTGTTGATTGATCGAGCCTGATTGCTTGGGTCGCAACGACCGTTTAGCACCTTATACCCTAATGGTCAGGAACGGTCATCATGCAACATCATGTGTCTTTTAAGCATTTGCTGAAAAAAACAAGAACAATTCTGTGTGAATAAAATCAAATCTAAACCAGAATAAGTGTACAAAAATAAAATGAAATGATAAAAAAATATACAACAAAAAGTACCTTATTAGATTCTTGTAGAAAAAAATTAAAATGTAGACAGAAATTTAGGAATTACTGTCTCCGGAGCTCAAGGATAAATCACTGAGAAGAATATCATACAACAAATAAATTAGCTTATTAATGAAATTTCTATTATACAAATAATTAAAAAATTGGAACATATAAAATATCACCTATTAGAAGTTTGCAATTTGTTTGAAGGACAGTTGCGAGAGTCGTGCCCAGCATTGTACTTGCCACATGATTTGCATTGCCTCCCTTTGTTTCTCCTGAGTTCATTGGTTGGCCTTTGTCGATTACCACTGCCCTTTGGCTTGCCACCACGACCACTTCCTTTCGTTCTCGCAGTGTTGGGTTCACGTATAATTGAAGCATTGGCATTAGAATTTATCTGGCTGGAGTTGTTGTTATCATTCAAATTATTTTGCTGTGATAAGTTAATATTTTGGAGCTGTGAAATAAGACTTTGGAGTTTCTTTTGAGCAAGATCGAATGTAGAAGAATCATCAACATACAAAGCAACTACATTGGAGCATAATCTATTCAACTCACCAGCCCTTTCAAGTTGAACATTCCTATTGTATAGTGGGTAATTTACAGATTTCTTAACATTCTTTGTCCATCTTTTTAAAATGTAGGCACTGTCCAGAATCTCAATATTTCTTGTCTTGAAAACAGCAAACAAATGTCTACATGGTATACCTTCGTATTCCATCTTACCACAAGAACAAACAATTAAATTTGAGTCAGTATAAAATGAAACCTCCCTGCTTTTTCAGATCGACCAATCTTGCTAACATGATAGATTATTCTGCAGCTAAAGCTCTCAGATATTACAACATTCATCTCAATACCTTTTTTAGCTGCTTACGAACGACATAGAACATAGTCTTTGTATATATTTGCCATAATTGTTCTTCCATCTTCCATGTGGTGTCTGTAATTGGTCTCTTCTGATCTGAATCATTATCCAAGTCATTGTCGCGTTCTCTAAGCCTCTGAAGTGAAGTCTGAAATCTGAAAATGAATTCAAGTAGTGAATTTTGCTTAGTTATGTGGCTTTGGAGAAAAGCATTCATACTCTCGCTACGTTGGGTGCTCCGCATCCATGCAAAAAATTTATCCCTCATGTATATATCAAGCCACTTATGTCTTATGCTGAACTTTTCGGCCAACTATCTATTATCTGATAAACCAAACTGATAAATTGCATCTAGCCATCCATTTTCAAAAAGCTCAATAAAGTGAGTACTCCATACAAGGATACAAAATGTTTGTAATGCTTTATCAATATCCTGTATAGGACCAAGCTTTGTCTTTAACTTTGACATTATGTGCCAGGCACATAGCTTATGAATAGTATTTGGAAAGGATACAAGAATAACAGCGTGTATAGCAGGGTCTTCATCTGTAACAATAGATATAGGGTGTTTTCCCATTGCCTCAATGAATTTGTCGAACAACCAAACAAAAGATTCGGTATTTTCTCTGTGTAAAAATGCATTACCAAAAAATAAGGTCCTGTTATGATGATTGACACCACAAAATGATCAAAAAATAAGCTTGTATTCGTTAGTCCTGTAGGTGGTGTCAAATGTAATTGCATCACCAAAAAGTTTGTAGTCGGCAATAGACTCAGAATCAATCCAGATGCAATGAGTACGCCTATTTTCCTCATCAGTTTGGTAGGAATAGAAGAACTCAGGAGTCTTCCTTTAACAATTGCGTAAGTGTTCAAGTAGCATATGAGCATCCAATCCATCTTTGTTTTTCTTTTCAGTTCTATTTCGATTGTATATATCACGAACTATACCACCAGCTTGACTATTAGTGATAAAATCATTGTCGATGAAAGCTGATTGCTTGGAGGTAGATATATTAACATCAGTCATTGATTTCACAAGCAACTTCATAGCCCTTGAAAACCTTCTATTGGGTCTCAAATAACGTCGTTTAGAAGGCGTTACAAGGTTGTGGTTATGATCTTCGATGAATTTAACAACAATCCAATCACCTTCTTCATGTCTATGACGAATAACAAGCATTGCATCCAGTTCTGACTAAACCAACTCTACGTTCTACATGGTAAAATTCAATGTCATCACTATAATCGCTATCCACTGAAACACACACTTTCCTATTGCTCTTGAGAGTAGAGAAACCTTGTTTCCAACAAACAAATTTCTTAAAAATAACCATCTTTTCCTTTGTTACTCTGTTAACGTCATGACGTGTACTACTCTTTCTAACATTAAATCCAACAATAGTAACATAAGACTCATATAACTGGTATGCTTGTTCAATAGATCCAAAAGTCATTCCAATGATTGGGGGATATGGATTTGCATATTCATCGAACCTTTGAGGTATAGTGCAGTTTTCTGTAAATATATAAAATTTAATAAGCATATTATTGAATATATAACCTTTACTGAAATTTGTATAATGTGTTATGATTTAATGTAATTGAAATGAGATATTACAGACCACCGGCTAATGATAAAGTTATATAATATTTAAGATGTTAAGTACATACTATTATAAGATACCGATTTTTAAATATATATTAGAAATTAGTAAAAAATTGTCAACAAATTTTAAAACATTTAATTTATTTGTAAAATTAACACTTATAAATGTAATATATAATATATGGTTTGAAGAAATATATAATAAAACGTTAAAATATAATATTTTATAGAATGATTCTATATAGTTGCCTTGTGCGAAAAAGAAAAATGAAACATCTAAACGATATTATATTATGAAATACTAATGAATGTAAATAAAATTTAATAATTAAAATAAATATTATTTTAATTAAAATATTATCTGTATAAATTAAAATAAGAGTTGTTAATATTAAAAGAATTACTGGTTATTTCAAAATATTTAATGCTTAATATAAAGATACTTAATAATTTGTAAAATTATATCTTACATTTTCATATACAAATCGAATGTTAGTAAAATGAAGATTGCTTATTTAAATTAAAGGCTTTTATTTAAATATTCGAATAACTACATTGAAAAAGAAAAGAAAAATTTCAATTTCAAGGACATGTATACATGAAAACCTAAAATTCGATTAAATAACTAAGACATACATATTGAAATAGAAAAATATGTACGAACCTTCGGATACATGATTTCCATTACTTCGATCAAGAAGGACCATCAAGTAGAAGCTGCGACCGTTAAGAACATAAACAAATCAAACAAATAATTTAAAAAAATATGGAAGAACCTCATATAGATGTAAAAAATTGTAACCTGATGCTGGACGAGATTCGGATCAAGGTAATCGACTAAAGTATCCGAAGAACCGAGAAGAAGTTGCTGAAATCAGAATGAGATTTGATTAAATAAAACGAACGATGTATGCATAATTTAAAAAAATTACAAATCATGTGTTTAAAATAATATTGAAGAAATGGATTTGACTACATAAAAAAACTAAGATTAAAATACGAAATAAATACCTGGAAATCGCCGATATTTAGATTTCCAGAAGACATCGACAGAAGAACCAGAACTAAAACTGGAGATAAAATTCGAAAACAAAGAACAATGAGATAACCTGGAATGAGAAAGAAAAAATAAAAGGAATATTTACCTCAATAAATCGGCATAATAAAAATGATGATATTAAATCTTTCCAAATCGAACAAAATAGACGGAAATATAGTTAATAGGTTAAGAATTTCCATAAAAAGGAGGGAGGGTGGTTTTGATGGTGGTTTTCAATTGGAAATCCGGATTTAACTGTGTCCATCAATTCAAATCAAACGGTTTTAAATTGCGGCTCATCATAATCACAATGAGACCCCGTCTCATTTGAAATTTCTCCTATATACATATATACATACATACATATATATATATATATAGGATTTCTTTCAAATAGGACGCAGTCCTTCCTAAGCTAAGGAAGGCCAGCCCCTTTTTTGTATAAAACAGGATGACTTTAGTAGAATACATACACAATTTTGTATTATAATGCGCAGTTTTAATGTTTATATTATAATGCCCAGTTTTGTATTCGACTTTGTATTTACAACGTGCACCTATAATACAAATTGTATACGTATTCTACTAAAGTGCTCATGTTTTATACAAAAAAGGGGCGGCCTTCCTGAACTCAGGAAGGATTGCGTCCTATTTGAAAGAAATCCTATATATATAGGATTTCTTTCAAATAGGACGCAGTCCTTCCTGAGTTCAGGAAGGCTAGCCCTTTTTTGTATAAAACAGGATGACTTTAGTAGAATACATATACAGTTTTGTATTATAATGTGCAGTTTTAATATTTGTATTATAATTAACAGTTTTGTATGCGGCTTTGTATTTCTAACGTGCACATATAATACAAACTATATACGTATTCTACTAAAGTACTCATGTTTTATACAAAAAAGGATCGGCCTTCCTGAACTCAGGAATGACTGCATCCTATTTAAAAGGCCCTATATATATATATAGGGATTGGGGAGCCTACACCCATGTGTAGGTAACTTTCCTACACCCACCTCTTATTCCTTAATTTTTTTGATTTTTTTGAAATGGATCTTTAGGGGATTTACTTAGAATATTAAATGAAATATGTATTTCAAATTTCATGTAAAACAGACATTCCTAACAGCTCCATCGGAAGGGGCCGATTTCAGCAAATCTCAGACCGTTGAAATTTGACTGTCATGATAGATATGTTAGAAATCTCGAAATAAGTTGAAATTTGAATGGCGATATGATGATATATTGTGATCTAAATTCTCCAAAGAATTATCTCAAAAAAAAAATAAAAAATTTTGAGGGAACAAGAGGTGGGTGTAGGAAAGTTACCTACACATAGGTGTAGACTCCCTTTTCCCATATATATATATATATATATATATATATATATATATATATATATGAGGATAGGGAGTATGCACCCGAGTGCATGTAATTTTACATGCACCCGGCCTTATAACTTCCACTTTTTTTATCTTTTCGA
>JAZKJV010010699.1:77500-105226 GCA_037367405.1 Ottelia alismoides
ATAAGATGCATCCTTTTCTGACTTGAGGAAGGCCACCATCTTTTTGTAGAAAATACCAATACTTTAGTAGAATGCATATACAGTTTGTATTATAAGTGCACATTATAAATACAAAGTCGCATACAAAACTGCATATTATAATACAAACATTAAAATTGCACATTGAAACACAATCTGTATACGTATTCTACTAAAGTAATCGTATTTTCTACATAAAAGGAGCTGACTATCCTGAACCCAGGAAGGACCAAGTCCTATTTGAAAGAAATCCTATATATATGGGTTGATGAGGTTGCCCCCTGGGGGCAGCCAACATGGCTGCCCCGTCCCATTTTTTGGTAGATTTTTTTATTTTTTTGGAAAAACATCGTCATGCATATTCATCCCTATATCCCTCCTATATGCCATTCGAATTTCGTCAGAAACAGAGACTCCTACGTCCTCCATCCAGACATGATCGATTTAAAAAATCCCACGACCGTTAAAAAATGACGCATGGATGGAGGTCATAGGAATCTCTTTCTGATGAAATTCGAATGGCATATAGGAAGGAAATAGAGATGAATATACATGGTGATATTTTTCTAAAAAAATAAAAAAAGGGTGGGGGCAGCCAGCATGGCTGCCCCTAGGAGCAGCCCCATTTTTCCCATATATATATATATATATATAGAGAGAGAGAGAGAGAGAGAGACGCGTGTGTGGGTGTGTGGGCGTTTGTTTGTGTGTGTGTGGAAAAATGATGTTGTCCTTTGGAGGCAGCCAACATGGCTACCCCTGGCCTTTTTTGCAATTTTTTATTTTTTTAAAAAATTTCACCATATATATTCATCTATATATCCCTATAATATGTCATTCAAATTTCGTCAGAAAAAGAGACTCCTATGCCCTCCATCTAGAACAAGTAATTTTAATGGTCTAAATATTGATGTAATCCACATGTTCCAAATGGGGAGTATAGGAGTCTCTATTTCTGGTGAAATTCGAATGACATATTGGAGGAGTATATAGATGAATATACATGGTGAAATTCTCAAAAAAATAAAAAATATTACGGAAAAAATGAAACGGAACAACCATGTTGACTGCCACAAAGGGAAGCCCCAACAAACCCTATATATATAGGGTAAAATGTGTATGCCCCCTAGGGGTAGCTCCCCCCGCCCTTTTTTCACAAAATTTTTTTATTTTTTTTGAAATCTAAAACCGTGTAAATTCATTATTAAATCCCTATATTATGTCATTCAAATTTCATGCGAAACAGAGACTCGTACGACCTCCATCCAAACGGGGTCGATTTAAAAAATCATGTTACCGTTAGAAAAATGACTGTCTGGATGGATGCCGTAGGAGTCTCTGTTTCACACGAAATTTTTATGACATAATATAGGGATATAGTGATGAATATTTACGGAAAAAAATTTAAAAAAAAATAATTTTTTTTGAAGAAAATAGGGCGGGGGGAGCTAAGTTAGCTCCCCGTAGGGGGCAGCCCCATTTTCCTCATATATTATATATATATATATATATATAGAGAGAGAGAGAGAGAGAGAGAGAGAGGAAAATGGGGCTGCCCCTAGGGGGAGCTAACTTAGCTCCCCCGCCTTATTTTCTTCATTTTTTTTATTTTTTTTGAAAATTTTTTCCGTGAATATTCATCACTATATCCCTATATTATGTCATAAAAATTTCGTGTGAAACAGAGACTCCTACGGCCTCCATCCAGACAGTCATTTTTTTAACGGTAACATGATTTTTTAAATCGACCCCATTTGGATGGAGGTCGTAGGAGTCTCTGTTTCGCATGAAATTTGAATGACATAATATATGGATTTAATAATGAATTTACACGGTTTTAGATTTCAAAAAAAATAAAAAAATTTTGTGAAAAAATGGCGGGGGGAGCTAAGTTAGCTCCCCCTAGGGGGCATACACATTTTACCCATATATATATATTATATATTATATATATAGGGCTTATCCAGAGAGCCCTGTGCCCATTTCGGTTGTGGTAAGCACCAAACGTGGGCTCGCCACGTGTATTTGTTGGTTCCATTTGGTAGGTGACGCTATTAGTAATAACTTTATTTCAATTATACGCTACTACATATTTAACAATGACTATATTTCCAATTATACATTGTCCTTAAAAAAAGGGATGACGGTTTTGGAAAGAAAAGATTCAAATAAATGATTTCGTACGGATTATTAAGATCCAAATGACGGGATAGTAACAAATATACTTTGGTCAAGTAAATGCTTGTTATGAGATCGGTAATATGAAGACAATGATCGGTAATTTTCATCCAAATAGTTAATATGTGCAGAATTTAGTAATACGTATACAATGGTCAAGTAAATGTGTGTTGCGAGATCAGTAATAACATACCAAATGATTAATAATACCATTGTGTATGTAATGCGCATTGCATTAATTTCTGTAATATTTTTTCCTTTTTCGTCAACGAAGCATTCTATTTATTTCAAAAATTCATTTTTCCTTATGTGTATGTATTTATTAACTTCTTTTTCAAATTACTATTTCCATATTAATCGTATAAAAGGTGAATATGTTAATGATTATATGTTCCTTTCTTACTTGAGCAACGCTCGTGACTTACAATGTACAGAGATCAGTAATTCATTCATGTTACTCAAGTAATACATATTCAGTTCTCAAGTAATTATTATTGTGAGATCAGTAATTACTTGTTATTATTACATGTTACTGATTCTTCTATATATCTTACTTGTTGCATTCTTTGTTTTAAAATACTATCGAATCAAAACCTTCTTTACTTATGTAGCTTATTTAATTACTTGTAATACGTCAAGTGTTACTGAAAGCCACACATAAATTACTTAATTATTGTTATATGGTAAACATTCAAATTTCAACTGTTGTCTTCTAGTCCATTTAGATGATGTTTTGCTCTCGCTCATCAGCATAACAACAGCTTCTTTAAGACACCAAATTGTTGCATTGTTCTGCAAGAAACAATCAGTTAATTGACCATTTAAAAAATTAAAATATCAAGAAATTGGAAAAGAATACACATTAATTACAAATTTTTCAATAACGTTTCAGGAAGATATTTGCTTCAGTACTATTTTATATCCGTGAATAGTAATAATTGTATAAACAATGGTAATTCAGCAATATACTCGCTTCAGTAAGAATCATTCAATGACAAGTCACTTTTAATGAATTGTTAGTAACATTTGTTATATGACAAGTAACTTGTAATGTGTTGTATTTATAAACTTACTGATTGTTATAATATAGTTACTGACAGCCAGTAATGAAGTTACAATGTTACCAGAGTTACTTGTTTTTATTATAAAGGTACTTCTACATGCTAAAAAGTTAATGATAAATAGTGTAAATATTACTTGTTATATATGTAAGTTATTAAAATACTAGTAATGGTTTACAATGTTACCAAAGCGTATATTAATTGTTACTGGTCATTATCCGATAGTTACTAGTACAAGTTATATGGAATTTCTTACTAACATATATATAAAACTTACTGATATATGTAATAAAGTTACTTAAAGCCAATAATAGAGTTACAAATTTACTGTAACTTTTTATTATATGAAATCAAAATACCTTCGATAAAAAATCAATTAAGAATACAAATCGTTTATCAAAATGAATAAAAATAGATATTATGAATACAACTTTCTCATATTCCAATCATACTTCTCGAATAAAAAATCACTTACGATAAAAAATATGCAGTATTCATAAAAAAATTAATGAATTCATCATCTCATCATTTTGATCCCAAAACAAACATTGCTAAAAATCAAAATATCATTAAAACAACGAAATTATGATAGAAATAAGTGAATAAATCATGAAATCGAATCACATACCTCCCATCTTACGTTGGAACGAAACAAATGCCATGCGTTGGAATGAAACGATAGATTTTAGCAATCAAATGTACGCCCCTTCCTCTTTCCAGAAATGCAAAGCTATTTTTAGCAATGTTCTAATTTTCGATTTTGTTTTATTTCCATACAAAAATCGGTTCCTATTTTTTTGGGATTGAATCGGTTCCTATTTTTTTGGGATGGACGGCTAGGATTGGGTGCTCATCCGAACTCAAATGGACCGTGTGCGCATTGGATAAATTCCCTATATATATCCAGCTATATAAACAGAAAATACAATGAGGAAAATGGGGCTGCCCCCTAGGGGGAGCTAACTTAGCTCCCCCCGCCCTATTTTCTTCAAATTTTTTATTTTTTTTGAAATTTTTTTCCGTAAATATTCATCACTATATCCCTATATTATGTCATAAAAATTTCATGTGAAACGGAGACTCCTACGGCCTCCATCCAGACAGTCATTTTTTTAACGGTAACAGGATTTTTTAAATCAACTCCGTTTGGATGGAGGTCGTAGGAGTCTCTGTTTCACATGAAATTTGAATGACATAATATAGGGATTTAATAATGAATTTACACGGTTTTAGATTTCAAAAAAAATAAAAAAATTGTGAAAAAGGGGCGGGGGAGCTAAGTTAGCTCCCCTAGGGGGCATACACATTTTACCCAAATACAATATATGCATAACATAAAATCTCACAACGGACAACAAAGTAAAATCCAAGCATAAAGTCCTCCCATGATAGGCTTTGGATAAGCCTCGGTGTCCAAAGAGATCAGTCCATGACATTTTCTTCACCACATTTAATAATAAAGTAAATTGCACAAAAATATCTGAACTTTGCACTCGATTTCAATGTTGTACATGAAGTTTGAAAAGTAACAATATTGTCATTTCCGGTCTTTAAGATTTATCTTAATCTGGTCCTTGAATACCGAAATTTAATTGATCTTTTTATCTTTCTAACCTTAAATTACAACAACTTAAAACTACATCGAGAAAAATATTAAAGATTGAGTATCACATTGTTACCTTTTAAAAGTCCGCTATATGACATTGGAATCGGTTATATATGACAAATAGGATCGGTATGTTTTTCAAAGTTAGGGCTCTAGATGCCACAATTATTTGCATGAATTCCTAGCAGCGTATCATTTAGGAGTTTGGAGATCCACCATGATATTTTAAGTATTGAGTTGGTTTAAATTCCGTGGCTAGGGATTGTGCAAATTAGTAAGTAAATATAATAATATATATTTCTATAAACATTGTTAAGACTACCTAACCTTAATAAGGATTGAGTTGAATTGTATGTAAAATTCTTTTAGGAATAAACATGATACGGGTCTTTGCTTTGACTATGTAAAGAGGAGGTAAGGCCATGAGAGAAAGAGAGAGGTGTACTTGTTTTTATTTTCAGTGAATTTTATGTGGTGGTCTTGAAAGGTGATCTACCATCATCATCATATAATGTACTTTCTTTTTCTGAAGCTTTCGTGATGGTTGAATGCGCATCCACTTGATTTTATCCTCAAGAATAATGTCAATAATTGTAATGATCATGGCTTTGCCTTCTCAATCTTTGTCAACTTTGATATCTTATATGTAAAGGGAGTGAACCATTTAAATCATGTAAAACAACAGAATAATATTCGAGGCAATGTCCGAAAACGCCCATCATATGGGCATATGCAGAGAAAACCCTTTTTCCTTTTGAAATGCGGCAAAAAATACCTAGTTTACTCTTCTCCGCATCCACGGCTGATTGGTTAAAGCATGCAATCCCAATGAGAGGAGGCCGTTGATTATCCAATCCTGAGTTTGTTGCATATTGATGCGACTTTGGACACTCTCAATAACATCTTCTTGGAGAGGTGATGTGCCTTTAAGAGAGGGAGAAATGAGAGGTGGGCCGCAACTGACAAGGAAATATGGATGGGAGAGATGGACGGCTAGGATTTTGTATGAAACCCTGCATGTTTGTCTACCCTTCTTAAATTGATATGCATGTGCTGCATTGAATCACGATTCCAACTGCCAATCTAACAACTACACACATTGAGAATCTGATTTCTAGCTCACTTTTGATTCCAAGAGTTTTACTTGAATACTTAATCAAGATTCCCGACCATTTTTTTATTTCTCAATTCAAAAAAAAACTTATATTATCTCATTCAAGGGCTCTTAAATTATATTTCTTGAACTCAAGATATCCCAATCCCATTAGAATATATTTACATAACTCAAGAAAATACTTGAATGTATGAATATGGAGATAGTGTAATATTGGATAAAATCTAATATCATTGTTATCAACTTCTTATTTGATCTAACCAATATTAATCATTGGATTTTATCTCTAATTATTCCAAATTCTTTTGGATTCATCTGCAAAATCATTTGGAACTTGATTTACTGAGTTGGATTTCAATCCAATTAAATATTAATTATTATATCTTACACGGACTCATTAGAATTATAAGTCTATTATTATATTGATGTACCCGAACTAGTACCTTGTTATCCATAGAAGATTATCATTGATATAATTTTATTTCTCCCCAATATCTCATGAATGGGTTTAGTCTTCTACTTAATAACATAAACTCATATAATTCCTTTGATAGACCATATATATCCTTATATACACGCTATATAGATAATATATCTAATCCTTGGTACGATAATTAACCTAGTGCTCCAAATACATATATTTTGATATATACATATACATATATATATATATATATATTATATTGAAGAGAGATAAATTTTCCTTATGTATGGCACAAGTGATACATGTTAAAACTCAAGAAGATCGATTAGGTGGATTGACAAACTCACAAAAATTCAACACTTGAACACACTGGTGAGTAAGAGATTAACATCAAAAATTACAACATCCAAGTTTGAATTTTTCTTCTATGCCATTTTACATAATTTATGGCAAGGTGAAGAGAAGCCTAAATTCTGATAGGATGAGCTTTGTCAATGGTCCCTTTATGCACTCACACTTGATTTTGTTAAAAGTGAATTCTAGTGGTTGTTTTTACCAAATTTGAGTGATCGTGATTCTAAACTTTATATTTGTACTCCTATTATAATTTGTAATGGTCAAGTGAAGTATCGAACTCCCTGGTGCTAAATGCTAAATAGAAACCAAGTAAGGCTATACGTGTCAATACTTGAGAAGACATCCATTTATGTGGTTTTTAATTGGTAAGCTTTTATTTGGTTTTAATTTAGAACTTTTTATGTGCCTTTTATACCAAAATGGAGAAAAGTATTTTTTTATTGTGTTTTCGATTTCAAATTTTTATCTTCAACTTTCTGATTTTTAATTTATTTGATATGAATTCCAATTTAACGAACTTTCTAAATTCTAGATTTTAAGTTAAGAAAACATGGCTATGGAGTATATATATATGGGAAAATATTTACTATAAATTTTAAAATTAGTTTAATATTTTAAAATTTCTTTTTTTTCTTATTTTGTTTTCACTTTTTATTTGCTATTGATTTTTTTAAAATTAACAAATTATAATATTTTAAAAATTAAAATATCAAAATAGGTATATATGGTATTTTTATTTCTATAATTTTGTTTACTTTGGGTAATTTGCATTTTAGATATTTGTAAGATTTTATTTCTGTAAGGAACTCTTGATAAACTTTCTATTCATAAAGATTTCTAAAAGTGGCTATAGTGATGTATTGTCTACTCTATATTTTATATGATTTATTATTAGGTCTTAGAATTTTTGGAAATTAAATTTGAAATCTAGGCATACATCAAAAAAATCAAATAATTCAAATGTATAAAAATAAATACAATAAAAAATGTCATGCAAAGAGGGTATTTAATGCAACTCTTGAAAATTATACAACTGCAAACATAAAAGTGCTTATGAAACTTAATCTCCAAGCCTTGAAACTTCTCTATGATAAAATGAGTTATAAATTGTATCAAACAAGTCCATGTGGGGAGCTATTTGTAAATCTAAGAAACTGGTTGGGTATTGTTGTAATTCCATCATAACGAGGGCACATATGTAAATGGTTGTACCTTCAAGGAGATATTTGCAAAATACCTAGTCCTTTGGCTTAGTCCACTGGAACTAGACTACAAATTACACGAGCATTCTCTGTCTTAAAATAAACACAACCTGATGAATACCCATTCATCACTCTTTATTCTTATATTTTAGCTACAAAAACCTTTGCAAATGCATGTAGATATATGTAAATACAAATAATTACCAAAAGCATGCATTGTGTAAAAACTTATAATTAGCATGTTTTTGTGCAAAAAAATAAAAGAATAAAGATTAAAAAGAAAAAGAGGGAAATATTTAGAATAAATATTGAGCAACCTAACCCAAGGGAGGGCTCAGCATGGGCCTAACCGCATAAAAGCCAAAGTAGAGGGAGATAGGGGCTCTTGTGTAAATATTTATGTAAATAAATAAAATTATATTTTCCTCAACCAAAAATATTCTTGTAAATATTTATACATATTTGGAAAAGATAAAAAAAACAAAATAAAAATTTGAAAATAAAAAAGACCAAAAATATCCTTCCACCATGTACATAGACCATGCCTCCTTATTTATTTAACCTTATAAATAAATAAAATTATTTTCTAGACTTTTTGTAAATATTCTCTGCTATAGTTTGTAAATAAAATAAATAAAAAAATCAAAACAAAAATCAAATAAAAATAACAAAATTAAAATTACGAAAATATATTGTACATATGCCATGTATATAGATGTACATAACTATTTATTCTACCTATGTATATAAATAATAAAAATAAAATAAAAATACCCTTTTATTCCTCATTTTATTCTATAAATAAATAAAATATAAAATAGGAATAAAATTGTACCAAAAATAATAATTAAAAATCAAAAAGCAAAAACCTACATATTGTACATATACCTATATATAGCCCTATTATGTAAATACCTTATTTTTATTTTGAAAAATTAATTAAAAATCACCAAAAAATAGAAAAAATTAAAATAAAAATATTTTATGTTTTGAGTTTTTAATAATTCGGTCATTTCCTATTTTATTTCGAATTTTCAAATCATTTATGACGTGGCCTCTCCTGATTGGTCCACGGGGGATGTTGACCCCCCGGTCAACTCCCCCCCTTGGACCACAGAGTTCCGGATTCGAGCGGCCAACCCGATTTCCCCATTTTATACCCGCTCGACCCGATTGCCTAACACCCAAACCCCGGCTCCGTTTGTCACCTCCCACATCCGACACCCTCGCCGGGCGTCAATCTCGGGGTCCGCGCACCACCGTGACCCTACCCGAGCTCATCTTTTCGGACCCCGAGCCACTTAAATACCCAGCTCCGCCGCATTCTTTGAGCATCTTTGGCTAATCCACTCCACCCCAGTGAGCTCCAGCACCCGAGCGTGAGTGACAGCTCGCTCCAGGTGCCGTCGCAGCGAGGAGAGGGGCCGGTTTCCATTGATCCGGCGACTGCGCGCCGCCGTGCTCCGCCCAGTGCAGGAGCTTGAGCCTCAGGACCAGACGACCTTCGAGGCCATGACCGGGAGCTACCTCAGCTCCAGCTTAGTCTACTCGATCGCCCAGGTAACCTTTTAGCTTTCCTATTTCGCCTAATTTCTAGTTTGCCCCAAATCGTATCGCCACTGTATTCCGTTGATTCCGACCACCTCGAGCATCATTTCGATCATCGGAACCCACGTTCACCATCGCCTTTCCTCCACGCACCTTCTCCGCCCCTTCGTTCAACCCAGCTCGCACAGGAGCTGGGATTCGAGCTCCACCGTCCGTCGCTCGCCGGAGCTCGCTCATCCCGACGCATAGACCACCTTCACGCCACCTTACCGGGTCGAGGCATTTTGCCCTCGACCCGCGAAGCTTCTGAGCTGTTTTGCAGGTCCAGAGGAGGCCATCTGAGGCTTCCCTACATCCAGGCCAGGAGCTTTCCTCCGCCGACCTCGCCGGAGCCCCTCCAGGGCTCGGCTGGGCCATCGGAGGCCACTACCAGCTGTGGAACTTCATCGCGGACCTGTTCTGATCTTCAGAGGCAGCAGACGAGGACCACCGCGCTCGCACCTGGCCGGCGCAGCTCGCCGGCCAACTGTTCTTCCAGGATCCTCGAGCACCGTCCGATCGCCCTCAGCGCTCCAGTTCTCATCACGTCCATCCATTCAGGAGCTGCAGCCACCGCTTGATCAACCCGAGGGACGATCCTGACCGTCCAAACAGAGAGAGAGGCGCCATTCACCATCATCCGTCAGATCTGCCACGCGTCTCGCTATCAGACGTCGATCAGGCCCACGTGCGGAAGAAGAGAAGCGCCCGTCGTCCAGAACCGTCAGATCTGCTACGTGGCGCACATCCGGCCGTCGGCGTAATAAAAGGGGTAATTTACCGTAGGCCCCCTTTTAGTTTATGCTTTACGTTTCAGTCCTGTAAATAGTTTGCGTACTTTATTTACGTTGGGTTATTTGCACATTGGACCTTATCCTTTAGTTTATTTGCATTTATGCCCCTGTTTGTGTGAGCCACGTGCGTCGTCACGTGTATATTTGGTGTATTTGCAACTCTAGTCCTGTAGTTCTGGATGTTTGTTGTTGAATGAAAACTTTTTGGTAATTGCATATATGCCCCTGTGAGTGTTTAATTACGCATGTGCGCCTATTTTGTGGGTTAATTGCAATACAGCCCTTGGACTTTTTGGTATGAGTTACCAAAAGGTCCTCGGACTTGTTTTTCTTACCAAAAGGTCCCTGAGTGCCCCAGGCACGCGCCGCGTGCGTGCGTTGCTGGGTTAATTGCACCTGGACCCCCAGAACTTCGGGCATTTGCACTTCAGTCCATGTGCACAGTGCCCCCCTTGTCATTTTTGAATAAAATATCAAATCACCTCCAAATCCAACGAAAATTTGACACATGGCTCCTGCCATGGTGTAGGATTTTTGTAGATTTTTGAGGACATTTCTGATTTTATTTCCTATTTTTAAAAATTCAAAAACATCTATTTTTGGCACTGTTCAGTTTTAAAAATCACAAAAAAATATAAAACCTCCCCTAAAAATTCTATAAAAATTAGGTACTGTTGATTTTGTGTTCTTTGATTTTCTAGCCAATTTTGGCTAATTTTCATCACTGAAAACCCATAAAAACTTAAAAACCCTCAAAAACTCATAAAAATTCTAATAAATACGTTAAAAACCCAAAAACAATAATTTTGGTACTCAAATTTTCCTTGTTTTACCTAGTTTACAGGAAAAATACCTCCAGGTCCTCTTGAGGTCCTTAGATATTTTATCTAGGGATTTTGGGCCTGGCTGGACAGTACCTTGCATTCTTACTACTGTTTGATTTTTAGAAAATAAAATACACATCAGAAAAATCCCAAAAATTCACCAAAAACATTAAAAAACATAAAAAACATAAAAATATTTTTGTCTGAATTTTTTCTTACTTATTGATGCATTAAATAATTTGTTGAAGTGTGCTTGCTTTTGCTTTTCTCATTTTCTTCACATATTAAAAATTCCAAAAAAATTTAAAAACCACTAAAAAATGTTTTCCCTTTTTCTCTGATTTTTTGACTACTTCGTAGGATTTTTAGCCAATCCGTGCTCCTTGAGTTCGACCCTGGGTGCTATACCAGGTAAATATATAGCAGAACCTCTTTCCGTGCTTGATTGATTTTGCTTGTCATTAGGGGTTCATTTTTTTCTTGATTGACTTAGTCGAGTAATAGAGGTCGCAACTTGATATTTTTGTACCTTTACCTCTGTTGCTTGGCCGGTCATCACAACCTACCTTTAAAAAAAGGCACTACCTTGCAAGGTGGGACCTTGCCCCTCTTCTCTTGTTCCCCTCCTTCTCTGTGGCTTCTTCAAGATAAAGAAAGTCTCGAATCACCAAAATGAAGATACTCTCCTTTTCATCTTGAACAACCTTAGATATTAGTGACAACTTGGACTTTAAAACATGTTCTAATTGATAGAAACTGCGGATCGAATATACTCCACATGGTGGAGGCATGAATGGAGTACTGTAGGAAAAACTTTTTTGCGGAAATAAGAGGCGACGACAAAACACAGTCAGTAACAAGCCAACAATTCATGTACATAGTATGCTAATGTGGAAACTCAAGTAGGTAAAAATCATGACCTAATTCTTCCTGAGTTAGGATTTTCGATTATCCAAGTGATAATAATTTTGAGCGGAGTTTTAAAATGTCAAGATATAGTACTCCACTAAACAAACAAATTTATTTCAATACTTCTGATATAACCAGGTAAGTGTACCATCGGTCAAACACAAGGAGGCGAACTAGCTAATCATATCGGGATCTCAAACACTCAGTCATATGTTTAATTGCTTTACTTGTTTGTGTTTTCGTCATTTTTAGTATGTTTTAAATTTTTATTATATTTTGAACTATTAAATTTTTTAGTTGTTTTCTTATTTTGAAACTTATTTAAAGTTTTAATTTTGAATTATTTTTATTTCAATTATTTAATATTTATTTTTCTAAACACGCGATCTTTATGTTCAAATTGTGATGCATAAATTGAGATGATATTCATAATTTATTCTTCAAACATCATTTTTTACTAAATACTCATATCCCATATCTTTGCCCCTCAACCACACTATCTTTCAAATTCTTATGAACAACAATACCAAAACCATTTCTACCCCTCTTTACCTAAGTACCATCATTTAAAGCATGTCTTCTCGATATCTCTTGTTTTCTTTCCAACACATTTTGTCTTTAGAGACATAATTCTAAATCTTCCCTTTTTCCATTGTATTGACCATTCTCCATTGATTTCACGGTTAAAGTGTCAATGTTCCAACTACCTATCTATAAAAAAATTGTGGAAAAAGTTGGGTGTCGAAAATGTAGAATAAAAATCAAAGAATATTTTGTTCTTGCAAATATGTTCAAAATGGAATCCCAAACTCTTATTTATTTTTTATTTTTATATTATCTGAAATTTTAATGAAATTTCTAAGTTTTTTATGTTTTTGTGAATGTAGGTGGTAGAGACAATATTACTCAAAGTTTTTTGGATATGATTAGCATCTAGGTGAGAGGCATGTACCTTATTTTTTGCTAATTTTTTGAGAGAAAATTGCTAAATTAAAAGTCAAATGCCACAAAAGGCTGAAATATCATTTATAAATGTTTAAAATGGAGTAAAAATCTACCCGCACCTGCGCATGATAAAAAATATCGTAATAATAGAAAAACCACAATAGCTCGTCCAAATGTTCATGATCGATCAAACTTAAGTATTGACTAATTCAATAATAAATTCTTCCAAAAAGAAGCCCCATTAAACCCAAAACATGATGTTATTTTGACGGTCTTTGGAAGTACAACATATTTCTAGCATCCCCAAATCCCCAACCGTCCAAAAAAAGTGTTGTGGTGTTATTAGAAGGGGGGTTTATGAGGAGGTCAGTTTGGTAATTGGGTTGGGTTGGATTGGGATACCCCCTGAATAGAAACTGTGTGGAGGATTGGGGAGGGTTGGAATGAGGGGTACATCGGTGTACACCGGTGTATACCAGCAACCAAACTGACCCTAACTCGTTTGGTTGCAGGGTTGGACAGGGTTGGCTTGGCCCAACCCGGGTTGGCCCTGCAACCAAACAGGGTTCTCCACCTCACAGTTTACTATTCACAGGGTACCCCTGCCCAACCCAACCCTGTCCAACCCTGCAACCAAACGGAGGGTCTATTTGGTTACTAGGTTGGAGTAGGTTGGGTAACCTGATGTGAATAGCAACTGGTTGGGATGATTATGAGGGTTGGAATAAAAAATGTGATGTGATATCATTATGAATTGTGATGAAAATCCAACCCAAGGATAAAGAGGGGAAAACCGGGTTACCCCAACCCGGTTACCGAACGGACCATAAATATATTGAAATGGGGAGAGTCTAAATTGTGGTTAATCATAAAAGAAGGTCTTAGCCTAATTTTTCAAATTACTAATCACATTGACAAGTGCCATCAAATGCTACTGCCTACTAGACAACCCGCCTTCACTAATCTCGGGAACTCTTTCCTCAATCTCTCGCTATCTTATGTGGACTCTATCGCAAGGTGGTTCGTTTGCTTTGTCGTCTCTTAGTGATTGATGTCCACGTGATGTTGACGGGGAGTGTTTGCTCACTTGGATGGAGTTTCTACGAGCTGAACTTGGAGTTGCTCTCACTGCTTAAGTCGGTCAAAAAGCCATGGTTTTGGTAGTTTGGAACCAAGTTGCTGAAATCTTTCTCCTCCTCCTCCAACTCCTCCCATCTGATTTGATAGAAGAAGGGCAAAAGATCCCTTCTTTTCCGGTTTACACGGATTTCGGGCTGATCGTGGCTTCCCCTTCTGGAGGAGAATGGAAGGGGAAGTCAAGAGTTATGGTTTCACTTTTGCTCTGTTTGTCTTGGGCATTCACGATGGTATCAGCAGAAACGCATCAGAAGGGGAGTGGATCTGAGGAGTCTGAAAGTGCTCTCAGGTTTGGGAGCTTCTTGTGGCCACCACCAAGGTCGAAGTACCTTACCTGTTTGGCCGGTATGGCTATCACAAGATTCTCTTGCCATCAACAACACCCCTCCCGGCATATTTTTAATATGGTTCTTTCTTTCTTGCTTGGAAGCCACTTAATTTGGACTTGTTAGAATAATTATGTTATTTTAGTTTTTAATTGTCCTGTCTCTGTAAATTACCCATAGAGCTTTTCTCCTATATAAGAGAGCTCTAAGGTTTGATGGAATGTAATCTCTCATTTTTCCCTTAACATGGTATCAGAGCAACGGTCCTAGATCAGAGTTCTTGAAACCCTAACCCTACCCCACCCGCCGGCCTCTCATTCTCTCTCTCTCCGATCGGCGTCGCCGCCTCTTCCGCCGCACGCGCGGCTGCGCCTCCTCGCCTACGCGCGGCTGCGCCCTTCCTCGCTTGCGCCTCCTCGCCTGCGCGCCTCCTTGCTCGCGAGCGCCATAAGCGCGTGCCCCTGCCTGCGCGTGCTTCTTCAGCGCGCGTGCGTGAGCCCTTGCCTGTGCGTGCGCCCTCGCCGTGAGCCCTTGCCTGCACGTGCGTCTTCAGCGCGCGACCTCGTCTGTGCGTGCAAGCCATCCACGCGCGACTCTGGTGCGCGTGATTGGGCTGTAGCCCATCCAGTCCAGCGCGCGGCCTCGTCAAAGGAACTCTCAAAGTATGGTGGGCGTTGTGGTTTAAGTCTACGTCCACAACGGCCTTCATATATGTTCACGTAGACATCATTGTCTAGTCGTGTAACCCCAGTTGCAGAATATTGTTGTCATCATGTCAGACAACAAGGTAGATCTTCCGTCTCTGGGTGCCTTTAAAGGTCCAGCACCCGTTGTGAAAATGGACGGCACGAACTATGAACTGTGGGCCATGCAGTTCATGAGTCTTATGCAATGCAATGACAAGAAGTATATCCTCACACAAGAGGAACATGTTGAGAAGACTAGGATTAACACCTCATGGGAGGCTGACGATGCATATGCACGTGTATGGTTATCAGGTACCGTGTCCATGGAGATCGCCAACGCCATTCTGAGTCAACCCACTGTGAAGGCTATGTGGGATATCCTAGCTGCAACATATTCTCCGGCAAAGAATGAGTCCAAGATCTTACAACTCCAACATGACATTTTCACCTTGAAACAGAATGGGCGTCCTCTTCATACCCTGTTTACCTCTCTGAGGGGTATGCTTGAGAAGCTACACGGGTACATTCCATTGACAGCCACGCCAGAGCAGCTAAAGGTGTATAGGGACTCAGTGATGATAGGAGTATTTCTAGCAGCCCTTGATCAGGTGTATGATGCCGCCAGAGCGCAGATTCTTACAGATGTCACCATACCTCCTATGGAAGATGCCTATCGCAGGTTGAGTAGACTCTCCATTTCTCATGGTGGAGCTCAGACGCCCTCAGCCATGGCCGCATCTCGTGGCAGGGGAGGATATCCACAGTTTCGAGGTAGAGGTGGTCGTGGCAGAGGAGGAGGTAACAGACCTCCTCGACAGCCGTGTACTTACTGTCGCAGGACTGGTCACACTGAGGAAACATGCTATTCTAAGCATGGGTTTCCTACTACTACAACACGTGTGGCGGAGCAGACTCAGAAGGAAGGGGGTCCTTCCCATGTCCCAGATCAGAGGTTTGAGGAGTTAGTGGCGCGACTTAGAGAGATCATGCCTGGCCAGGGGCCAGCAAGTACTTCAGGATCTTCGGAGATAGTCGGTTCAGCATCGACATCCACGTCAGGTACATCATATGCTCTTACTAGTTGTTACAGAGCAGATCTAGCAGAATGGATCATGGATTCAGGAGCATCTCACCATTTATGTGGTGATAAAAGGCAATTGGATGGTTTTAATGCTACTCAGACAGGACGCTCTGTGGTGATAGCTGATGGGACACACTCTCCCATTACTGGTCAGGGGGAAGTGCAGTTGACCCCTGCGATACGACTCCAGAATGTTCTTTATACTCCTGATTTTTCAATGAATTTACTGTCGATTAGTCAAATCACTAAAGATTTACATTGTCGTGCCATATTTGACCCATCTGCTCTTGTGTTTCAGGACATCCTAACGGGCAGAGTGATTAGAACTGGCCGTGAGCAAGGGGGTCTCTATAGATTGGTGCAATCTCCTTATGCTGGTGTCTCTACTGTGAGTGCTGGATCTGTCTCTCCTTACACATGGCATCTCCGCTTTGATCATCTTCCGTTGCAAAAGATGGTCCATATCCTTCCACAGATTTCTCCCAGGTCTACTTTTCAATGCGAGGCGTGCCAACTTGGAAAACATCACCGGTCGTCGTTTCAGAGTCGTCTAGGTCCAAGTCGTCATGGTCTGTTTGAGTTACTTCATTTTGATATTTTAGGTCCCAGTCGTGTCCCTGATCTTCAAGGGCACATGTTTTATCTTGTTGCTGTCGATGATTTTTCTAGGTTATCTTGGGTCTTTCTACTTAAAAATAAGTCTGATGCTGGACATGTTATTCAGTCTTTCATTATTGAAATAAAAAAATATTTTCTCTGCTACAGTGAAATTCATACGGACTGACAATGCTCTAGAATTGTGTAGTACTCAACTATCCAAATTCCTTATGTCTCATGGGATTGTGCATCAGACGTCTTGTGCATATACCTCCCAACAGAATGGGTAGCTGAGAGGAAACATCGTCATTTGTTGGATATTACCAGAACTCTTTTGATTCAGAGCCGTGCCCCTCACTCCTATTGGGGGGATGTGGTTCTAATTGCCTGCTATCTGGTTAACCGTATGCCTTCGTCCGTGTTAGGGAGAAGATCCCGTTCTTGACTGCGTTTCCCGAGAAGGATCTTTTCTCCCTAACATCACGTGTTTTTGGGTCCGTGGCGTTTGTTCATTGCTTCTCTCCTGTTCTTGACAAGCTCTCTCCCAGAGCTGTCAAATGCGTGTTTGTGGGTTATTCCAAAACCCAAAAAGGATATAGGTATTTTGATCCAGTTATACGACGGTACTATGTCAGTGCAGATGTCACCTTCTTTGAGTCCATTATGTATTTTTCTCCTAAAGGTGACAGACTCACTCACTCAGAGGAAGGAAACGATATCTATGTGCCTCCTTCTCCTCCATCTGTTCCATGCTCTACTCCAACACCACCACCACCACCACGGCATACTCCACCACCACCACCACCGCCACCACCAGCTACTATTTTTTATCCTCAAGTCTATCAACGTCGACCCTCTGCTCATGTGCCTCCTCCATCATCCAGCACGCCCGAGGTATGTACTGATCATTTGAGTTCTTCTGATGGCACGGGTGATTTGCATGCGCAGATGAATGTACAGGGTACAGATGGTACTTCTACTCCACCAGTTGATGACCTAGATATCCCTATTGCACATCGAAGGCAGAAGCGTGCGCGGACGATGAATCCCAAATATGGGATGGAGTTTGGATCTCAGGCCTCGTTGGAACATTTATCCCTGGACTTTCGCCAGTTTGTTGTTGGGTTATCGACAGTACAGATCCCACGGTCATATCAGGAGGCACTACAGAGTAGTCCGTGGCGTTTAGCTATGGAGGAGGAGATGGCGGCGTTGCATCGCGTGGTACATGGAGTATTGTGCATCCTTCACCAGGTGCGTCAGTAGTGGGCAGCAAATGGGTCTTTACTGTTACGCATCGGGCTGATGGTACGGTTGATAGATACAAAGCCAGGTTGGTTGCTCGTGGGTTCACCCAAATATATAGGGTGGACTATCAGGAGACGTTTTCTCCAGTAGCACGTCATTCTACCTTACGGATTCTCATTGCAGTTGCTGTTGTCCGTGACTGGCCCCTATTTCAGTTGGATGTCAAGAATGCCTTCTTGTATGGTGATTTGCAGGAAGAGGTTTATATGCAGCAGCCACCAGGATTTGCTGCTGAGGGGGAGTCCAGTATGGTGTGCCATCTTCATAAGGCCATATATGGCCTGAAGCAGAGTCCACGGGCTTGGTTTCAAAAGCTCTCGGAGTTGATTGAAACAAAGGGCTTCGTCTGATCTACAGCAGATCATACTCTCTTTGTAAAGAGAGACCAACGAGGTACTGTGATCATCTTAGTATATGTTGATGATATTGTTATCACAGGCAGTGATGAACAGGGCATTCAAGCAGCCAAGGATTTTTTTAGCGAGCAGTTTGTTACGAAGGATCTGGGTACACTTCGTTACTTTTTGGGATTGGAGTTTGCACGAAATACGCAAGGCATGGTAATGACACAAAGGAAGTATGTTACTGATCTGTTATCTGAGACAGGTATGGCAGGATGTAGACCAGTTACTACTCCTATGGATCCTAATGTTAAACTTTATGAAGATGACTCTAAGGAGGTGGACAAAAGACGATATAGAGAGCTCGTGGGAAAGTTGTTGTATGTTACTATTACCCGACCGGATATAGCCTTTGCGGTGAATAGGGTAAGTCAATTCGTGGAGCAACCCAGGCAGGCTCACATGAATGCTGTTTTTATGATTTTGAGATATCTGAAGTCGTCTCCAGGTGCTGGTCTTCTGTTTAGAAGAGATAACTCTATATCCGTCACAGGTTGTGCTGATGCAGACTACGTTGGGTGCCCTAATGATAGAAAGTCTACTTCAGGCTTTATTGTATTTGTTGGCAGCTCACCAGTAGCTTGGAAGAGTAAGAAACAGACTGTCGTGGTTCGATCCAGTGCAGAGTCAGAATATAGGGCAATGGCCCAAGGTAGTGCTGAGATGATGTGGGTTAAATCTGTTTTGACTGATTTAACTATCGAAGTACCTCTTCCTATGCATCTTAAATGTGATAATCAGGCAGCCTTATTTATAGCCAATAATCCAGCCTTCCATGAGAGGACAAAGCACATTGAAGTGGATTGTCATTTTACAAGGGACTTGATTAAAAAAGGGCTTATTTCGACTTCTTATGTATCATCAGGAGAGCAGATTGCAGACATGTTTACCAAGGCTCTTGCTAGGGGTCCTTTTCATCTCTGTTGTTCCAAGCTGAGCATGATAGATATATATGCTCCAGCTTGAGGGGGAGTGTTAGAATAATTATGATATTTTAGTTTTTAATTGTCCTGTCTCTGTAAATTACCCATAGAGCTTTTCTCCTATATAAGAGAGCTCTAGGGTTTGATGGAATGTAATCTCTCATTTTTCCCTCAACAGGATTGGAGGGAAATCTTGGGCTTCGCTATTGGATTCATTGCTGCTGCATTTGTAAGTGTTGGAGGTGTTGGGGAGGAGCTATTTTTGTTCCGATGCTCACCATTGTTATAGGATTCGATGTGGTCCCGTTGCCTTTTTATAAATCTGAGACCTGCTGTGGGTGTGAGGATGCTAATTAATTCTCTGCTAGAACTACCCTGGTGTTTTTTTTAATCTGTTGATAGAATTTCGGAGGCATTATCTTATCTTTGTTGGAATTTTCCAGCACATTCAGTGTAACACAACATAACCTCTTGTTTGTTTTTCAACAGTATCCTGTTTTATTGCCTTGTTTGAACCCTGTTTAGGAATCCCTGTAATTATGCATAATCTTAACTGGTTCAGGCTTTATGTTTTCACGCTGCATATCATGTTATTGCACTCATAGGAAAGGATGCCATATTTAGTCGAATTTCCTGGGAAGCTGTTTGTGTTTTATGGTAAGGTTGATCAGTAAAATAAATAGATCTCAAATTTCTAGGTGGAATCATTTTCGTAAACAGTGTTGTTTTATAAGATCCTCAACTTATCTTTTGCAATGGGTGGGGTTGCAGCATCAAAGAAACCAATTATGTTTCCCAGATGCTGCACCTACAAATTTTCTTGGGGGGGGGGGGGTTTAGTTGTGCAACAGATAAAATTAGTAATAAAAAATCTAAATACAAATGCTAAAAGGATGTTTACGTGGAAATTCAAGTTGGTAAAAACTATGATTTAGAACTTTCTTCTTAAGATTCCCTTCTCCGCACATCTTTAAAAGCTTCTTCTCTATACCTCACTACTTTTGTTAGGAATCACTGAAGCTGAACACATACAAATGATCGATCAAGCAAGCATGGACATATGGATTTACAAGGTTCACCCTTAACTGGGGTAGCCCTTAGACGACGGTCATCGGTTTTCACTATATGGAGAAAGATGAAAGTATAGAGGATAATTCAACTACCTCTACAGAGGTTCATATAATCCCTCCTCACACACGAATAAATCCTAAAGCAAATAAGACTTTTAATTCAAAAATAAAAGGACTTCAAATCCTAAAGCAAACATGACTTTAAATCCCAAACACATAGGATTATGCCCGCAAGCTTAAATAGGATTCACGGCATATCAACAATCTCCACCTTGAATTAAATCCTCTGAGAAGCTTTGCCAAGCTTCGCCATGTCGCTGCCAGCCTCTCCTTGAGGCTACTGCCAACTGTCAACATTGAGCAAGTTCAAAAAATGTTTGAACTTACTCCCAGAATTTGTGGACCACTACATGACATACGTGATCTTTTGTTTATTGTGCCCTTGATGACAACCACACTAGCTTTAGCAACCTGCATAACTCCACCTTCAACGTTGAATACATAGCCTTTGAAGTCTAACATTCCAAGGGATATCATGTTCTTTCTCAGATCGGGAATATGGTGAACTTCTGTCATGGTCCTCATGACTTCGTTATGCATCTTGATCTTCACAGAGGCAATTCCCACAATGTTGCACGTTGCATCTTCCCTCATGACGATATTTTTTCTATCTACCTTCTCATAGGTGTTGAACCAATCTTCATTAGGAGTCATATATTAAGAACAACCTGAATAAAGAATTCATGTGTTGTCGGTTATCTTCTAATCTATAACAGTGAGGACCAAATCATCTTCAGAATTTCCGCCTCCTTAAGCCACTGCAGCAATTGTAGCCTTCTTCAGACTCTTTCAATGTCCATGTTTTTTACAGTAATTGCATGTCCCTAGACTTGTGATTCTTCGACTTGGACTTCTGCTTCGTATAGCCAAATTCAGCATGACTCTTTTCATGAGTCATAACCAAACCTGCAGCATCGTAGTATTGCTTGTTGGCAGCCATATGTCAAAGTTCACGCCTATGCAAGCTCGTGCGAACTTCCTCAGGTTATCTCTTCTCTTCCACAGTAAATGATTGACCAAAATTCTCATACGACATTGAAAGAGAAAATGACAAAATCAAAGTAGCATCCTCCTCTTCAATTTTAACATCTACGTTTCTTAAATCCATCAACAATGTATTTAAGTGATCTATATGCTCTTTAAAAGATGTACTTTCCTGCATATGGATAGAGAGCAAACTTTGCTTTAAAAATAACTTGTTGGTAAGATGCTTCATCATATATAGACTTTCGATTCTCAACCATAGATCGATCGTAGATTTCTCATCGATGACCTTTACAATAATCCCATATGTCAAACACAACATGATAATCGAGTGCGCTTTCCCACACCATCAACTTGAGGGTTTGAGTGCCTTCACCCTCCCTTGGTCCAACGACGTCCATATGCGATGTTGCTTCAGAAGGGCATGCATCTTGATCTGCTATAGATTGAATATGTTCCTCTCTGTGAACTTCTCGATCTTTAAAATTGTACTACATATTGATTGATGATCGTGATGGAACTCAATGCTCTGATACCATCTTGTTGCGAATCACGGAAGCGGAACATGCATAAATGATCAGTCAATCAAATAAAGAGATACATGGATTTATAAAGTTCACTCGCAACTATGCTACATCCTTGAAGACAATGGTGATTGATTTTCATTGTGTATAAAGAAGAAAGTATAGAGGACGATTCAAAACACTAAGCCTATAAAAGGTTTATATAACACCTTTTCCCACACAGATAAATCTCAAACTAAATAGGACTTTGTCTGTATGCTTAAATAGGATCCAAGACATATCAACAATCTCCACCTTGGTTTGAATCCTCAGATATCAGAACTGCTCAAACTTTGGATACTAGGACTCAAGGCATTATCAAATATCTCTACCTTGAAATTGAATCCTTGGATAGGAGAATAACTACATCTTCAAATTCGGATGGTAGGTTTCAAAGCATCATCGACAACTTTAAACGAGAATAATGAAATCCCACTTATAATCTTCCCTTTCTTGAACAACTCTCAAGAGAGTATTTTACGTCTCACATCGCGGAAATTATTCACATGTCTGGTACCTACTTTACAGAAGTCACAAGAGCTTAGACAATAATTAATTGACTAGATTATCATTGATATTCCTTGAATCCTAATAATTTGACCTAGGTTGAAGAACCATCTTATGCACCTCATCCTGCCATACCACATCCCAACAAGATGAGCGGTTCTATTTGTATTCAGGTGTCTCTCTCCATTTGTATAAGGGATCCGCCTATATGGGAATAGTATATAAACTCCTATAGAGTTGGGGTTCTCTGTATCCTCTATATTTTCTTCTTCTCCATATACTAAAAATCGATCGCTATTGTCCAAGGACATAGTCCAATTACGGGTTAGCCTTGTAAAACGTGTGTCTTCGTGTGTGTATGTGTGTGGGTGGGTGTGTGATTGATCGTATTTGTGTGTGTTTCCACGATTCACAACAAGCTAGTATCAAAGCATCGAGTTCTATTATAATCATCAAGTAAGATGACATCACACAATCTGAAGATTTAGAAGTTCACAGGGAGGAACATTTTCAATCTATGACAGATCAAGATGTATGTCCTACTAAAGAAACATGGCATCTGGGCATCGTTAGATCAAGAGCAGATGAGTGCTTTCGAACCCTTCGAGTTGATGGTGCAGGAAAAGAAGGCACATTTCATAATCATGCTATGTTTGGCAGATGAGATTATTGCATAGATTGCTGATGAGAATTTTGCAGTCAGTCTATAGTTGAGACTCGAAAGTCTATACATGACAAACTCTCTGACAACAAGTCATTATTGAAGCAGCATCTGTTCTCTCTTTGTACGCAGGAAGGTACATCTCTTAAAGAACATCAAGACCGTGCAAATACATTGTTGATGGATTTAAGAAATATAGATATTAAGATTGAAGATGATGATGCTACCTTGATTTTATTAATTTCTCTTCCCCTGTCATATAAGACTTTTATTCAATCATTTATTGTGGGAAGATAATTAATAACCTTATAGGAAGTTCACACGAGCTTGCATATGTGTGAACTTAGAAATATGGCTGCCGGGAAGCAGGACTCCAACGCTGCAAGGTTTGGTTATGACTCACGAAAAGAATCATGCCAGTCCTGCCTACATGAAGAATAGAAAGAAGAAGTCCAAGTTGAAGAATCACAATTCTAAGGAAATATCCAATTACTGCAACGAACTTGGACATTGAAAGAAGGACTATCTGAAGAAGAAGGGGAAAGCCATGAGTGAAGTAGTGGTTCAAGGAGGCATGGATTCCAAAGATGATCTAGTTCTCACCGTCACAGATCAGAAGACGTCGGATAACACACAGATTCTTGATTCAAATTGTTCTTGCCATATGACTCGGAATGAAGGTTCGTTCTGCACCTATGAGAAGATAGATGATGGAAACGTCGTCATGGAGAATGGTGCAATATGTAAGATTGTAGAAATCAGCTCTGTGAAGATCAAGATGCATGATGGAGTCGTGAGGACGATGATAGGAGTACGCCATATTCTCGATCTGAGAAAGAACCTATTATCCCTAGGAGTCTTGAACTCTAAAGGATATGGGTACGACACTGAAGGTGGAGTCATGCAAGTTGCCAAAGATGGAGTGGTTGTCATTAAGGGCAACAAACAGAAGACCCTATATATCAACATGGATTTACAGTGACAGGTTCTTCTGTTCTAGTGGCATCCCAAATCATGAAATCAAATTTAGTCATGTGGTATATGCGGCTGGAACACATGAGTCAGATGGGGATGAATATACTCAGCCAGCAGGGTCTCATCGGGGATCTCAAGGGCTCCAAGCTGGAGTTCTGTGAACATTGCGTGTTCGGAAAACAACACTAGAAATAATTCAATAAATCTCTTCATAGGATCAAAGAAACGCTTAACTACATCCATGTTGATTGTTGGGGTCCTTTATAGATCCCATCTTCGGGATGTGCTAAGTATGGTTTGAAAAAAAAACTAGGCTCGAGGAGGTCGAGGCGTACGCCTTAAGGCTAAAACAACACACGAAACAATTCAGTAAAGCTCTTCATAGGTCGAAGGAGATGCTTGACTACATCCATGTCTATTGTTGGGGTCCTTCATAGGTCCCATCTTTGGGAGGTGCCAGGTATGCTTTGAAAAAACTAGCATCGAGGAGATCGAGGCACACACCTCGAGGCGATGCAGTTTTATTTAGCCTCGAGGCATGCACCTCAGTCTAATTTAGTGAGGTATGATGCGTTTTTGCTTTTCTGAAGCATTTTGTTAATGATCTTTATGGTTTACTTGGTAGTTTGAGAAGCTTATACATATATGCTTGTTTAGGATAATGATTATACAAGATGGATTCCTAAATCTGATTTCTCTTTAGTGTCCATAACTTCGTATTCACCATTAATTTGTACCAATTGTTTCGGTAAACTCTTGTCGTTTCATTCATAATGAATGAATTCATAAATATCAAAATGAGGTTGGAGAAGGGCACGATGGCCACATGGATGTAGGTAAAGGGTGACGTCTTGAGGGGGATGGGGTGTGTGCGGGCACGTGGGTTGTGGGGCTTGAGGTAGAGGGGCGATGTTGGCAAGGGGTAGTGAAAATCAAGGGCGAGAAGCACGAGTAGGCCTCCACCTATATAATGAGACCTAGTTTAGCATAATGAAATCAAGCAACTCCCTCATCTTTTGCTACTCTAATATTTCAAGCTTTCATTTCCATCATGTTTTCAAGTGCTAAATGTCACTACAAGCTGACTCTAATCGATACTCAGAGCTTCGACATCTACACGGCATAACGAAGCATTCGGAGATTGACAGACACTTCATTCGTGAGAAGATTGATGCTGGATTGTTGTTACCTGAAATCTACATATCAGGTTGTTGATCTCTCCACAAAGGGGCTGTCTATAATACTATTTGAATTGAATGTAGGTAAGTCAAGCATGGTGGACATGTATGCCCAACTTTTTTTTAATAGTTGGGGGGGGGGAGGTTGGGATTGAACCCTGATCATTGGAGTCGGAGCCCACTGCTTCTACCACCAGACCATAAATGGGTTCATGTATGGCCAACTTGAGGGGGAATGTTAAGTTATTGTGCTTATATGGGTAAAAGAATCTTTGGATGCGTGACCGTTTACCATCCTTCTTTATATATTGTACTCATCCCTCCATTGGAGTTTATCTTAGGGAAGAGAGCTCTATCTCTAGTGAAGGAGATTGGGGATTGTACGCCCCCGTAGTTTTTCCCTCTTTGTAGGGTTTTCCACGTAAATCCTTGTTTCCATCTTTGTGTGTGCTTTCCTTGTTTGATTCTGACATATTTAATTTGTTTCGTGGATGCAAGCATGACATAAATGATGTCACCTCCCATGCATGTGAAAAACTTCTAATTCTGTTGGTATGCAGTATTGGTCTAGTATATGTTTATATATATATATTTTGCATTATAATTGTTACAAGGGAGAGCCTTTTCTTTCAATCTTACCTTGTGCTAACTAAAAGAATATTCTTTTTGTTAGGTATGATCACGGGCATTGCAGGTGCCACAGTCTTCTATAAACTCAAGATGAGGCACCCAACTCTGGGTATGCCCATTATTGACTATGACTTGGCTTTCTTGTTTCAACCGATGCTGTTGCTTGGGATCACCATTGGAGTCTATTTAAATGTGATCTTTGCTGATTGGATGATTATTCTTATCCTAGTAATCTTGTCTTTAAGTAGTAAACTATAAGATACGATGTTACTTTTAAGCAAACTTCAGCGTGATGTAAGGTCATTATGCTATGTAGGTACCGCAATAAGGGCATTCTTCATTGGCTTTGATACCTGGAAGAAAGAAACACTGATTATGCAGGTAATGTTTCTCCATCTATTTATCATTAGTTCATATCGTACAAGCTAAACTCATTGTTTTTTCCTTTCAAATTTAAGGATACTGCTGCTGATTCTCTATCAGAGGTTAACATTTTTATAGCAATAATCTTGCTATATTAAATTGATTTTCATATATCCCTGTACCTGAGGTCTCCGTTTATGCCCATCATATTTCCAGAGAGGATTGTGTAGTTGCCAATAAGCCGCTGTTGAACGGCTCAAATACTAATGCTGAAGAAGAGATCAGGATCGCAGCTGAAGCAGAGGTGAGTTGACAGAAACGGTATACTTCTTTTTCTTCAAAGGATAAACAGACTAATGTATACATCTTTCAGGTCCCATTTCATGCCCATCATATCTCCATTGTATTGAAGTTTGGAAAAGTGAGTAGTTATCATGACGTGATTGTATTAAAGTTTGAAAAAGTGAGTAGAAGTGGAGTAATTTATATTTTTTATATGATATGATGGTATAATATATTACTTTTTGATAGAATTGATGAAGAGTGTTAGAATACTCAGATGATTTATTCCATAGAGCCCTCGGGTCTCTTATATAGGGAGAGAGCCCTTGGGTAAATTACATGAGAGATACATAAAGAAACTGAAATAATAAATAATATAGAAGACGAACAGCTATCTCTACACTCCCCCTCAAGATGGAGCATAGATATCTATCATGCTCAGCTTGGAAGAACATCTCTGGAAAGGTCCTCTGAGTAAAGGCTTAGTGAATATGTCCGCTGTTTGGTCCTCTGAACTGACGTGAGACATGGAGATGAAGCCCTTCTGAATCATGTCCCTAGTGTAATGACAATCCACCTCGATGTGTTTTGTTCTTTCATGGAAGGCTGGATTGTTGGCAATAAATAATGCTGTCTGATTATCACATTGAAGGTTCATAGGTAAAGGAACATCAACATTCAGATCTTCTAAGACTGCTTTAACCCACATCATCTCTGTGCTTGCCTGTGCCATGGCTCTGTACTCGGATTCAGCACTGGATCTAGCCACAACAGTCTGCTTCTTGCTTTTCCAAGAAACTAAAGAGCTACCTATGAAGATAGCAAATCCATAAGTAGACTTACGATCCCGTGGACATCCTGCATAATCTGCATCTGCACAGGCTGAAATAGACAGATCTGTACCTTTCTTGAATAGCAACCCTGTGCCTGGGGAAGACTTCAGATATCTCAATATCATGTACAAGGCATCCATAT
>JAZKJV010010700.1:0-43445 GCA_037367405.1 Ottelia alismoides
TCATTATGTTTTGTATGAAATCAATTTTGTATTCTTCTATATTTAATTATCTACAACTTTCATGTTCAAAGTTTCTTTATTTGAAGTATAAAAAGTGAAAACAAAAATAGATCCCAAAATGAATAAAGAATGAATTAAATAAAAGGTATTTTTTATTGTATTTTGGCCCTTATCTCCCCCTACTTTATTCCTTATCGACCTAGTCATCGAGATGCCTAAGTCTCGGGGTTTCGGGTCATAAAATATTTGCAATATGTTATTATTTTTCTTTTCTTTATTCTATAATTTTAGCTTTAAAAATCGCATTTTATACACTATTTACACAATGATGCATGAATGCTAAAATACCTAAATTAAGCCCTATTTACACGCATTTACTAGGGTTTTTAAGACCCAAATGATAGAATAAAGGTGATGAAATGTAGATTCATCATCCCCCTATACTTGCCTTTGCTAGTCCCTAGCAAACACTTATGCAATAAGTGCAGAAAAGAAAAACAAAGAAAAGAAAAGAATAAATGTGTATTAAATTTAATTATCAAACTTGCCTTCACAAAATCAAAGTTTGGAGCTTAAGTCGGACCTTTGGAGTTTTAGTGCGGGTGGAACCTTAGTGAGAACCGGACTTGGAATCCAACAGCCCTCAAGAATCCCAAAACTCTGCTCAAGTCTCCTCAATAGTCAGGTCTGAAATATTTCAACTCATATGCAAACCCTTACGACTATGAATATGACTCGTACAGTGTAAGTGATGGTGGCTCTCCCCAACTGAAATAAAAAGAGACTGACTTCTCCAATATGACAACCCAATGATTCCCCAATCCAACAACTCATTCCTCAAGGAGCAGGGTATTCCCTTCTAAGTTCAAGTGACAACCAATTCAAGAGGAGTGGGTGAAGAGAAGAATGGACGGTAGCCAGTGTAGCTACCTATCTTAGGATGCAAGACCAATGTAGTCAAGTCATCCAGCTACAGGTTCACATGATTTCACTTTGAATCTCAAGCTTGATTATTTGACACTCCGGCAGGCATTTTTTTATTTTTGTACAGGCCTGTCCACTTTTTTGAAGTTTTTGCTTTTTGCAATTTTTTTTGAATACTATATACATCAACATTTACATAGGGAGTTTTTCCTCTTGAGCCAGTAGACTATCCCTCTTTTGAAGCTTTATCGCAACCCACAATCTCCTATCCTCAAACCTAATCATCACTGGACGGGTTGGGATGCACTTCCCTCCCTAGAGGAGGACAAGTGTTTCCACCTGTGTGCGTCTCATACTGGCAAATCCAACCCCCTCACCACTCCAACTGAGTTGAGCCAAGTGAAAGGTGCATGTGTCCAAGTTAGATCATTATCAACAAGAGTCGTACGTGTGCTCCAAAATACTCTACTTAGGCAGTCAAGAATCCATTGAACCAAGTCTCATGTTCCTCAAAGAATTAAGTCAACTAGACCTGAAGTACCTCGATTCCAGTTCCTATAAGGTTCATGTTAATTAGGTAGATTTTAAGGTCCAACCAAGCTCCAATCTTCGGATTTTACTTAGAATTGTTCAACTATCAAACTCAATCCGAAAAATGCTCATGTTATGCAAATGCTATGCAGAAAATGTTTTTTGTGATGCAATTTTCAAAGATTTTGAACTTTTTATGGGTTTTTGAAATGATGATGCATATGTTTTTTTATGGGTTTTTTGTATTTTTCAAAGAATTTTTTCAAATGTTTTTGGATTTTAATTTTACAAATGTTTTTGGGATTTTTTGAAAATAAAAAGATTTTGGTTAAAAACTAGGTACAAATATTTACATGGGGATGCATTTACAAGAAGTGGATTTTAAGAATTTACAAGGGTAAGTTGTCAATTTTATAGATATATACATAGAGCATTTTAAGTGAGATGTAACTATTCCTCAAACTTATTTGACAAGGGTTTTTTCAAACAATTTTGAAAACTATAGTCCAAAATAATTTTTACAAATATTTTTTACAAACATGTACACATTTGAAAATCATTTCGTAAAGGTTTTCCAAACATTATATATAGATTTTTCATATATTTTTTCAACTATTTTTCAAACTATTTGCAAATCATTTTTCAAACATTTTATTTCACACAACGAAAATAAATTTTACAATCAAAATGTTTTTACCAAGGTTGAAAACATGTAACAAAACGTTTTCAAAATAGTTTTCAAAAGATTTTTCACAAAGATTTTCAAACTATTTTTTCAGCATTTTGCAAAAAATATTTTCACCTGATTTATTAGTCAATAGATATAAAAAGTATTTGAAAAATAATCACATCTTTTTATCAAGGTTTTTAATGAAATTTATTGTATTAATTAGCCATATTTATTAGTAAAAATACGAAAGTACGAGTTATGGCTAAAGTATATATGCAGTATATATGACCCCCTATACTTAGCTTGAGTTATGTCCTCATAGATCAGAGAGAAAAGAGAAGACATAACTCGTACTGAGTATAGAAAAGTCTAAAGAATAATCGAATAAGAGATGAATGAATGAACGAGTGAGAAGTTGACCGTCCCCCTATACTTAGGATCAAATAATCCGAAGTATAGCAAACTGTACACAAAGCAGGGAGGGTCAAGGGTGGGAATGAATAGATCGTACTCAGACTGTCTCCCCCTATACATAGGGTAAGATATCCCTAAGTATAGACAAGAAGAGGAGACATTGGAGAGGATCAAAAAATAGAATCAACTCGGGATGCGCACCCCCTATACTTAGGACAAAGTACGTCCTAAGTATAGAAGTCTGACAAAAAAGGGTGGCATCTTTTCGGTAGATAAAGAAGATGGAAGAGGAAAAGAAGAAAACAAGAAAACAAGAAAAGATATCAACAGATGGAAGAAGATAGAGAAGAATGTACGCATCACTCCCCCTATACTTAGGGTCAAAGAAGCCCTAAGTATAGGCAACAACAGGAGTGATAAGACGGAACGATGAATGAACACTCGGCTCGTCCACCCCCTATACTTAGGACAAAGTACGTCCTAAGCAAGGCAAACACGAGAATGGGCGGATGAGCAATACGGTGGAGAGAACAGAGGTACACACAAGAGGATATACAACAGAGATGGATGTACAAAGGATCAAGAAGGTAGAAAGCGAACCTTCTTGCGGGACCGTTGAGGAATAGATCTAGTGTGGTGCAGGTCGACATCGGGGTCCATGGTGGACAGAAGCCGATCAGAGTCGACAGGGTGAAGGTCCTCAGTAGTCCTATGGTACGAAGGCACAGACGTGGTAGTGTAAGAAGTACGACTAGATCCGGCCTTGGGAGTCTCATTGATATCAAAGTGAAATGGGACGAACCCATCCTCATCGGAAGTAGTATACTCAGTGTCGTCCAGCGAGGTCTCGTCCAGGTCAAAACCAATAGGAACGAACTCATCAGTTGAAGTATTCGAACTCTGGTCGTTCTCAATAATCTCAACTAGGGTTGGGCATTGGGCTGGGCCGGCCCGACCCGGCCCAAAACCCGACCCGTATAACCCGACCCAAACCCGAACCGGAATTTAATGGGCGGGACGTGGGCCCTAAAATGAGCCCATATTGATTAACGGGCCGGGTTTGGGCCTTAGAAGGCCCAAACCCGTTAGCCCGATAGCCCGATCCATTTTAAAGCAAGTATATTTATATCCAGTACGGTATAATTATATCAATTATATTCATGTTCATTCCAAATACCATGTTCTAACTTTACTATCCTTATTCAAGTGTAGAATAAATGCTTAGATACATTAATAATCATATCCAATAGTGGATTGAGGATATTATTACATTAATATACAAGATTATTACATTAATATGCAATAATGGAATCTGTGTCCTCAAGTGTTACAGCATGTACAACTGTAAGTAACCAATTTGTATTGGGTCATAGTGCCCGCATCTACAATAGAATATGTAATGGTGAATTGAATGGTGGTTTAAGTCGCCATATTTTTACCACATTTGTATTTCCAACATACAACTAATGTTAAAATCACAAATTAGTTAGCATACTTTATAGTTTTAAACATGCACACATGCATAAGAAACAACCACACAAATGCAAGAAGAATGGAAGACATGATATTCGTATACATAGGTGTTAAATCGGGCCGGCCCGACCCGAACCCGACCCATTTTATTTGGGCCGGGTTTGGGCTTGGGCCTAATTTTTGAAAATAAAATGGGCCTAGGCCCGACCCGTTAGCCCATATTCTAAAATGGGCTTGGGCCGGGCCAAGGCGAACCCGGCCCGAGCCCGGCCCCATGCCCAACCCTAATCTCAACCGGATCATCTTTATCATCAAAAGGCCTGAATTCCCGAATAAAAACAACTAAATCAAATTCGGCCTTTGTCTCATCTGAATCTAAGTAAACGGGAACGAACGTATCAATGGAAATAGTCAAATCATGTCCGTCCTGTCTAGTCTCTGAATCAGCCCTCTGCTCAGTGGTGTCGATCGTGTAGATCCCGCGGATGTCATCAATACAACGCCAAATCCTAGAAGAAGGAACTCTGAGGTCTATGCTTTCCAAGTCTTCCTCCTTGGAGAGGAATTATTGGGTCTCAGTGGAATCCAATAAGCAACAAAATTCTCTGATAGTCTCATCAAGATCATGGTCCTCAGGGTCAACCAAGATGGGTGAAAGTGCATCAGGTGCAAGTCTCTGGTCAATGATGGGTGCGGTAATCAACACTTTGCTTTCGTCAACAAGATGGAAGCGAATCTCTCCTGATCCATAATCAATAACGACCCTCGCAGAGGAGAGGAATGGTCGTCCCAGGATGATTGGAGAGTGCTTCCCAGTGGAGGTCTCCATGGGAACAACGACAAAGTCAACATGGTAGTTCATGCCCTGAATCAAAATTATGGCTTTTTCAAGGATACCCTTCGGCCTCTTGATTGATCCATCCCAAACTAAACTATCATCCTGGTCTTCTTGAGAGTCCCTATGTGAAGATACTATACCAGAGAGAAGGGTAATATGCTGATCAAAGCACCACCGTCGAGGAGAGTGTGATCACATGATGGTCAGAGATGGTGCATCTAATGAAAGGTGTGGCAGTATTCCTCTTCCTATGAATGGGATGATGTGTGATGGTGTAGGCAGTGTCCATGGTCAAGATATGACGCTCAGAGCTGCTCCTCTATTTTCTCTTCTTGTGGAAGAGGAGCAAATAAATTAGTCATGGCCTGCTGAAGTGGGGCACGGATGATCTCATGAATAGTGGTCACCACTTCGGATTCAGTCAATATTTTTTTGAATTTTTGGACCTCCTCCATACAAGGGAGGAAGTCGGAATCAGCATATACACGAGGCATGCCAAGAGCAGTCTGTATAGCGGCATCCTCAGGATCAAAGGTGGGACAGAGTGTGAAAGGCTGTGTGGTACAAGGGTTTGGCAATTGGGCACTCTCCTCACAGTCAGAATCAACCAAAGGTCTCCCGAACTCTTTTTGGATTTTTAAAATTTTCTTATTTTTTTGTATTTTGGGCGATTGCAGGCTCTCATGATAATCCTCAAGTGAGTCCAACTCCTCAAAGAATGGAGTTACATTCTGGATCTTATTTATGCTAACTATATCGCTCATCCTCGAGTTCATATGCACCATCATCTGATTCAAGTTTTCAAGTGTGGATATCATAAATGGTGACTCCAAAATCTCAGGATCGGGTGTGTCAAATGTGGGCGGTGGGTGTGGACAAAAATCACATTCCGGACCAGGATACTTAAGGAAGAGCAGATTGTCGAAATGTGAGGGTGATGGTGGTGGAAATGATTGGTGAAAGTCAAAGTCCGAATCATGAAATAGTGGGTTAGTCGGATATGTACAAAAATCAGGAGCGAAGTCCTCCTGGAAAAAAAGGAGGTGGACCGGCTGCAGTGAATGAGGGATCCACAAAGTCCGGATAAAAGATGCTCCAGGGGTCCATCTCAAAATAAAAGGAGATGATAGTCGGGAGAACACGAAGGTCAAGTCAAGAGAGTGAAGAAGAAGGCGCAAATGCACAAGGATGATCTAGAAATGCACACAAACAATCACAAGCAAACTCACACAAAACAAACCCTCAATTCACCTACTCAACTCGGTAGAGATCGAAAAGTTGGTTTTTTTATCTTGTCTGTTTTTAGAGTTAGGTGAGAAGTCCAAAAGTTGCACAAACACTTAGGGGGCTGAATGGGATTTGGGCACTATCCTTAGTGTGTGCGTGAGCAAGTAAAAGCGAAGACAATGAGGGGATTACTCGCCCTAATACAAGATTTTATTTTTGACCTTTTTTAGGGTCAAGTAATATAGCAGTCCCAATTTTATTGGTTATCACTTTTTTTTGGAATTTTAGTAAGAAATGCACGAGCCTAACGAGGAGTCAATTTCACTTAGCACCTAGGTTGGCAAAATCAGAAGTATAGATGCGGGAAAGCAATGCAAGCGTCAAAATAATGATGTATGCTAAAGCGTAAATGCTCACCTTACCTCTAGCACTCTACTAGCAAATATGCTCAGTAGAATTGAAACCTATCTATATGCAAATGCAAGCTGACGAAATTGCCCTAAGTTCAGAAATTGTTATTATCGTGAAGAACCGATGCTAATGACCTAGAATGGAACCGAAGTGTCCGGTCTTGGAGTTTCCTCGGTGCCCATCAAGGTGGGTCCTGCACGCATTGTATGGAGAACTCTTACGGTGCGGTGGTTCCGAGACTAAGTAAGAAGCAGTTTAAATTTGACTAAGTCCAAACGTCACTATATGTGCATGCAATTATATTAGGTGTTTGGACCTAATGCTATCGACAAGCAACTCCTAAAACTAAGGGCTCAATCACACAAAAATAAGGAAAACAAAATCGGAAAAACAAATGAAAAAAATGCAACGAAAATCGTGAAAAGCCGTGGTGAGCCCCCAAGTGTACAAACACTTGGAAATTGGGCCCGAATGTCCGATTGTTCGAGTACCTGTATTATTACAATTATAGAGTCTCTCTCTCACTTGAATTACAAAAATAAATAATACAAGAAATAAAAGTTGAGCTAGGTCTTCAAAAATCACACTTCGTCTCCTTGGTGCTAGGCTGGCAGATGCCGCTTCATGTGGGAGCGTAGGCGTTTAAGGTGGAGCGCCTCCCTCGATCCGTGATTCCCCGCACAAAGTCAATAAGAGAGGAGGTTAGACAGCTCGACAGATATATCACAAATAAGCGAAAATAAAAGCCGCAAAAATAGACAAACAATCACAAGCACAAGTAAAACCCCGAACTAAGTGTTGTTGCTCCCCGGCAACGACGCCATTTGTTGAAGACGATTTTTCACGGGTCTAAAGTAATCCACATAAGGCGGTATCACAGTGTCGTTGAGGCGACCCGCAAGAAATCGGATCTTCAAACAACAATTAACCCACAACAAGTAATTCAAGCGATGTGTATATCTGCAAGTATGTGTAGAGGTCGAACACAGGGAGTAGACAAGTAGAACGGGGCACTAATGCACAAATGTGAATGTGATCAATTTGTCTATAAAAGCTATGTTTTTGTGGGTTTTTATTTTTATATTTTTTATTTAATTTTTTATTTTATATTTTTATATTTTGATTTTTAATTTTCTGATTTTATTTTTTCTTTTTATATTTTATATTTTTATATTTTATTTTTCTTTTAATGAAGATAAAATATATATAAGGAATATATATACACTAGAGATAAGATAGAGATAAAGATAGGAAACAGGAACTAAAATATTTTTGTGCTTTTTATATTTTTCTAATGTTTTTGTGATTTTTTTGGATTTTTCCTAATTTTTTGGTATTTTTAAAGTAAAAAATACTAGTAAATAGTGAAATAACTTGCTGGCCGAAATTAAAATGAGGATAAAAATATTAACAGTATCCAAAATTCCTCAAATTAATTTTAATTGAAAGATAATAAATCAGAGAAATACAGAAACTGAAATTACGTTTTTAGGTTATAAGCTTTATGGGGTTTTATAATTTTTAGGAGTTTTCTTTTGTATTTTTTAGTGATTTTTGGTCTGCATCTAGAAGATATGCAAACACATAAAATATATTTTTTTGGATTTTTTCAAAAATGTTTTATAATTTTTATGTAATTTCTAATGCAAACAGTGCACAAAATGCTTGTTTTTGAATTTTATAAATATTAAAATACAATAAAAATGTAAAATAAAAATATGGCGTGATAATACAATGTCACAGGAGCTTAATGTGATTTTTGGGGATTTTTAGGGTATTACGGATCCACGCAATAAATAAAGGCAACAAATAGAAAATGCATTACTGGTAGGGACGAAAATGTAATATGTGAAAGTTAAAGGGCCAATGTGAAAATTTCTAAGAAAATTACAACTGATTGAAAACCTTTCTGGATTAAATATAAATAGCTAAAGTCACGAGGGCTCGCCTGCAAAATCCTCAGGAGACACTTGCGTGAGCACGCGCGCCTTACAGGGGTGATTCTGTAATTCACAACAACCTATGGATCTCAAATGCAAAAATGATGGAAATATATATTACTGCAATTAAAAGTTTTTGAACTAAACACTAAATATGAAATCCCCCCGGATATTCCTACAAAATTGCCAAGTCACGTGCGAGAAAGCACGTGACCTGACAGAGGTAAAAAAAGAATATTACAAAACTTGGGGGTGATTCAGTGCAAAATGCTCAAAATATAATAACTGCCGATGAAAGTTTGGAGATTAACTAATAAATATACAAAAATGGTTGGGCTAATATGCAAAATACCCAAAGCCTCAGCTTACACGAACGGTGGATCTATCTTCACTTATACACGTGTCAACCCCATGTCTCACGATACCCCTTCGCAACAGGCGGATATGATTAGATCCTCGATGACGATCCAACAACTGACAGAGGGTGAGATCCTACGGTGATTGTAGCACACCAAGAACAAGGGGAGATCGAGCGGCTCTGGAGCGTGGAGGAAGAACGCACGAAGAACAACCTTCAGGCGACTTTGAATCGTCAAAATCTCGACGCTCAGAGCCCTCTAGTCCCCTCCGAAGGGACACGACGCTTCCTGGAAGCTTCCTCAAGTGGCAGACGGCCTCAAAATTGTTGGGGAGCAGCCGGAACGCTGCCGCGAGGTTGGATGAGTAGGATGGCTTCAGGAGGCTCGTGCTTCCGCAAAAAGACTACCCACATGGGGTCCTTCGGGTCATGGGACCTGCAAGGAAGCACGAAAAACCAACAGTAAACAGTTCCCAGGTCCCTTGAGGTGCGAGAGAAGCGCGGATAGTGCGGGAAAAGGTTCGCCAGAGCAGGGCTCCGGCGAACTTCAAATGGGCTAATCTAAGCGACTGCGAGCAACTAAATGGAAAGATAGAGATAGAGATAGGATGCAGGAGTTAAAATGCGATTAAAAACAACAGAAACAACCTCGAGTTGGTCGGAAAACCAATGAGATGGGACCTCAACACCGGTGGCCAGCGGAGATAGATGGACACCGCAATTCACCCCGCCAAACGCCTCCGCGAAGAGGCTGGAGAGGACCTGTCACCTCCTCGATCCAGGACCTGCAGGAAGGAGACGCTGGACTAGGACAAAAAGGGTTAAAGGGAAGGAGGAGGCGACGGGTGCGATTTTGAATAGATGGCCGAGTGGCTCCGAAGATCGAGATGGATTCCACGAATCGATGCCCCAATACTCAAGATGAAGGCTAGGCATGTAAGAACAATCCTCGAGGATAAAAAGTTGTGAAGACCACATTGCAAATCGGTGAAAGGTCAGCCTGCGAAAAATCCAAGAAAATGGGATAAAACATGGTTCTGACACAGCCCAGGCGTTGGGCAGCGTGGACCAACCAAGAATAAACCTGAGGAAAAAGATTGTAAATTCGATTAAAAATATAAAATGATTTTATTATTTTTTGGTTATAAAATAAAAAATGTTTGTTATTTTGTAAAGTATTTTATGGTGATTTTTATTTATTTTTATGAAGTTTATAATTATAAGTTACCTTTTTAGGCTATATACAGGTATATACATCTATATATTTTAATATTTTATTTTTATTTTCTGTATTTAATTTATTTATTTTGGATTATTATTTTATATATTTATTTGAAATTATATACCATTAATGGTGAGTTTGGTGCATTTCGAGTTTTTATTAGGGACATACAGGTCTGGGAAGTTGGAATTCTGGAATCTTAATCAGATCATATCTTTTTATCTGTACACTATTTTTGTATGAAATCAATTTTGTATTTTTCTATATTTAATTATATACAATTTCATGTTCAAAGTTTATTTATTTGAGGCATAAAAAGTGAAACCAAAAATAGGTCCCAAAATAAATAAAGAATGAATTAAATAAAAGCTATTTTTTTATTGTATTTTGACCCTTATCTCCCCCTACTTTATTCCTTGTCGACCTAGTCATCGAGATGCCTAGGTCTCGGGGTTTCAGGTCATAAAATATTTACAATATTTTATTCTTTTTCTTTTCTTTTATTTATTCTATAATTTTGGCTTTAAAAACCGCATTTTATATACTATTTACACAATGATGCATGAATGCTAAAATGCCTAAATTAAGCCTATTTACACGCATTTACTCGGGTTTTTAAGACCAAAATGATAGAATAAAGATGATGAAATGTAGATTCATCATCTATGTATTATATTTTCTCCATATAGTGAAACTGATCGCCGCCTTCCAAAGACGTAGCCCGGTTACGGGTGGACCTTGTAAATCTGTTTGTTTGCGTCTTTCTTATTTGATCATGTTTGTGCGTATTTGCTTCCTTGATTCACAACAATATATATTTGCGTGTGTATCAGGGGAGGGGGTACCCCCGCTTCATTTTCTCTTTTTTTATTTTTTTGAAAATTTCTTCCATGAATATTCATCACTATATTATTATATTATGTCATTCAAATTTCATGTGAAATAGAGACTCCTACAACCTCCATCCAGACAGTTATTTTTTAACGGTCATAGGATCTTTAAATCAAGCCCATCTGGATGGAGGTCGTAGGAGTACATGTTTCATTGAATGATATAATATCAAGATATAATAATGAATTTACACGATTTTTGTTTTCCAAAAAAATCAAAAATATGTGAAAAATATGGCGGGGGAGCTAAGTTAGCTCCCCCTAGGGGGCATACACATTTCATCCTATATATTATATTTTTATATATATGAGGAGTGATCCCGCGAGAGCAAAAAACTTTGAGAGCATGAGAGCAGTTATTATAGACCACTAGACTTTGCCTTCTCTCTCCTGTTTGAATCTAGTGGTCCAAAATTTCTGCCCTCATGCTCTCACATGTTTTAGCTCTCAGAATCAACCCTCTATACATACATACATATATAGAGAGAGACGCAATAATACAAGCTTTACTACTATCTTCCATAAGGATTGTGTGTATGTTGACCTAACGTCTTTTTAAAGTTTAATTTATACTCCAATCATGAATGATGAACTAATTTATTTTCCATGGTATCCTCAGTTAATCTTAATTGATCCAGCTATAATTGATCCAGTTACCTTATATAAGGGGTGGTTTTGCCGAAATTTCAAGAGAAAATTATGTTCTTCACGTTCTTCGTGTTCTTCATGTGTTCTTCGCGTTCTTCGTCCGTTCTTGGTGTTCTTGGCATTTTTGATACGAAAATGAAATTCGATCATTTCAGGAGCTATAAATCATCTTGTTGAAAGAGAATCACGATAAAGCATTGTATACGAGAGAGAGAGAGAGAGAGAGCTCGACTAAGTAACGAAATCCTTCCTTTTGTTGTTGGATTTTCATATGAAATTATTGAAATTCATGATTTTATATTCTTCACTATAAAGAATCCTAATTTGACTTTTTTGAGAAAATATGAAAAGTTGCTTTGTGATTCCAACTAAAATAAGGTGTAAGCATCAAATGGATGCAGTGGTTTGGAAAGTTAGGGTTGGGAAGTCTGAAAGAACATAAATTGAGTATATAAATATATAATTTAGTATATGTGTAAGTCTATACCAAGTATTTATGGTTACACTAATCTAAAGCTTAATGGAAGAATTACATCATGGGAATTAATGTGTTTTGAGTTGGATCCATGTATAAAACTATCATGACCCCGATTGTCGGGTTGTCGGATTCTCCCATATCCGGATCTGGTTACTCAACAATAATTTATTCAACAATCACAACTAACATTCAGAAATAGACTACAAATAAAATACTCAGAAGGAAGTATTTCAACACTTTTTCATTCAAAAATAAAGTTCACATGATACAATGTCCCACTATCAGTTTTACACAATCATACATGATTTTTCGGATTATAAATACTTGTCCTCCTAGTCCCTTGATTAGATAGCACAGTTGTACTTCTACTGGTACCATGTCCAAAGTGGGTACTATACCTCGAGCAATAAATGAATGTTAAGCACCCGAATCAAACAAGGCATGTACGGAAAAGCCATGAATAGTAACGGTACCCTCGTAACTCAGCACCGGGAACTAGTACCTTTGTGGTTGGGTATTCAACTTAGATAGGAATACGTGCATGTTATCACTGTCATCAAGAATAGGAAAGACTACCCGCAGTTGAGAGGTTCGGGGTTTAAACTAACTCCAATTAATAGTATAACATCCACCTCGAGTTATGGAGCAACGTGCGGAGGAAGACAGGGTAGAGGTCGTGGCTCACAAGGAGCATCTCCTACACAACATCCACCACAAAGTGTTGCAGATTCTAATTTACATATTCCTAATGACCAGCTCAATGCAATAATTGAATGTACCATAAATATCTGGAATGGTTTGTTGACAGAATGGATACAGTCTCATTTTTTATATAATTCCAACCACTACATATCTTTCTCCGCGGAAAAACTTAAACTCAAAAATGTATCGACTCCAATCCATTTCTAAGTTGTTATTTTTCTATGCAATTTATGGCCTTTAACCTTAGGCCTTGAGAAAGAAATAGAGAAGTTTGATGTCGTTGACTTCTGAAAAAATGCGCCCTAATGAGTTATTCTCAACGATACATGGATGCATATTATCAATGAAACACCTTTAAATCAATATTTTTGAAACCGAATCGGAAATCTAATTGAAATGGTCGGATCGAATTGAACCATGTAATCAAACCGGTTTAATCGGATTATGACATCATCATAATTTAAAATCGGATTAAATCAGACCTGTGAGAAAAAAGTTATTAAACAAGATAATAAAACTGAAATGAAATAATATATATTATATCTTTAAATATACTTGAAATATAAAAAAAATACATAGACAATGTGTGTATATATATATATATTTCACACTAAACATAAATATTTTTTTATGCACCATCAAATATCATACATATCACACAAACATACATGCATGCACACATGCATGCATGCATGCATGCATGCATACATACATACATACATACATACATACATACATACATAGAGAGTTGAGGGGATAGGGAGTATGTACCTTGGTGTATGTAATTTTATATGCATCGGGACCTATATCTTCCATATCTTTTTACTTTTTTGAAAAATATTACCATATATATTCATCTATATATCCCTCCAATATATCACTCGAATTTCGTCAGAAACAGAGACTCATATGCCCTCCATCTAGAGTAGGTCGATTACAACAATTCTAAAACCGTTAAAATTACATGTTCTAGATAGAGGGCATATGAGTCTTTGTTTCTGACGAAATTCGAATGACATATTGGTGGGATATATACATAAATATACATAGTGATAGTTTCCCAAAAAAATGTAGAAGATATAGACCACGATGCATGTAAAATCACATGCACCTTGGTGAATACTCCCCATCCTCATATATATATATATATATATATATATATGTATATACACACACACACAGAGAGAGAGAGAGAGAGAGAGAGGAAAAAATGGGGCTGCCCCCACCTCATTTTTTCACAATTTTTTTTAAATTTTTGGGAAAAATATCATCATGTATATTCATCCTTGTATCCCTCCTATATGTCATTCGAATTTCCTCAGAAATAAAGACTCATGCGACCTCCATCTAGAGGGTCATTTTTTTAACGGTTACAAGATTTGTTATATTGATCCTATCAGGATGGAGGTTGTAGGAGTCCCTGTTTCTGACCAAATTCGAGTGACATATAGAAGGGATATAGGGATGGATATACATAGTGATATTTTCGATATAAATAAAAATATGAGGTAGGACAGCCATGTTGCCTGCCACTAGGGTCGGCCCTGTGTAGCCCATATATATGTATGTATGTATGTATGTATGTATGTATGTATGTATGTATGTATGTATGTATGTATGTATGTATGTATGTATGTATGTATGTATGTATGTATGTATGTATGTATGTATGAATGAATGAATGTATGTATTTATGTATGTATGTATATGTGTACGTACGTGAGTGCGTGTGTGTGTGTAGGGGACCTTTCAAATGAGGTGGAGGTTTTTCTGAAATTATAAAGGTCACTGTGAATTTAGTAAAAACTCTGTAACAGTTTTAAAAAAGTATAAACCTCACATTGTAAAAAATGAATTTTTGTAAAATATAACATCCAAATTTAAATTACCATTTCCATCCATTATAGTAATATTTTCATAATTTTCTTTCACTATACATGTTGTGTTAATATTTATTGTTATATGTATGAAACAACAAATTGTAAAATATATTAGAAAGATGCCTAAATTGAGGGTGGCTCACCATATATATTGTGTATGTGTGTGCACGCGCGCGCTAGGGAAGCTGCACTTGAGGGTGGAGCTAACTATCTGCACCCGACCATTTTTTCCATTGATTTTTTGTGTTTTTGAAAGAAATCTAAGGGGATTTAAATCGCCATATATAACCATGATATCATATCAATTTAAACAAAATTCAACTCTTCAATAATCTCCATCAAGAGTATCATATTTTAACGGTTTAAGAATTATTGATACTGATCTTATTTAGATAGGCATGTTAGGAATGTTTGTTTTGCATGAAATTTGAAACACATATTGCACACAATAAACTAAGTCGATCCCCGTAAGTTTCCTTAAAAAAATAAAAATCAGTAAGAAAAATAGCCGAATATAGCTAGTTGATTGCACCCTATGTGTAGCTTTCCTTTTCCCATATATATGTAAACCTGCATATGACAGAGTTTCACCTTCTTCTCTCGCAAAAGAAGCAAATAGCTACGCTAATGTTTATGTTTTATGTACATCGTTGGTTGCATGTCATGCTCAATGGATAGATATCAATGATCTTACTTGATTGTTCTAATCACATGCAACATCACTGTATCATAACTCGAATGATTTATAATTATGTTTTTCTTCTTATTTGATATTTATTTATTTTAGAAAAAAATTGTTTCAAATCTTTAATTGTCTAATGTTGTACCTTAGGAATTGCGAATAAGTTACGCTAAACTACCAAAAGAGAGCCCCGTGCTTTGTATAGATTTTTAAAATCAATTCATTTTATTTTAAACATCACGTAGATATTAATAATTACAATTTTTTTACATATATACACTTCTTATTTTTGAATACATTACCACTAGGGACGGAATGGTAATATAATCCAAAGTAGTGGATGCAATGAGATTTGTTATACTCTATTGGCCAGACATATTTGATTATTTTATTGAGATGCATGCCACCTCGTGCAAAGCATGGGCTAATCCACTTGTTCTAATGAAAACAAGATTTGTTTTATAATAATTTGAATTTACGTTAACGGACAAAAAAGAGAACTGAGCAGTTATTTAATAAATCGAACAAAAATTCTAGGAAAACAAACAAAAATCTCTTCTTACAGGTATGCTAGAAAAATGAATTAAATAATATAATGATGAAAATGAGAAAGATATTTTTCTAAGAAATACGATCCTTTTTTAACCGGATCATATCACGGACAAATAAAAAAACCATTCACGTTAATGTGATAAATGATTTAATAATTTCCACTGGGTATGCCATTAGAATCGATTCAACCCAGATAAATAAAGTTCACAGTCCACTTCATGATAATATCGAGAATTAGAAGGTCAAAATAGCTTAATTTGTTGATTCTGAGGAATCATTATCAATCGAATCAACAAATTATCTTCGGAATTAGCCATTGAAATTGGATGGAGTTATCCAAATCCGGATGGGACGTGAGGAGATGAGGACAAAAGACGAGACATCTAATTACAACCAAACTGGCAAACTGCACTTATTCATTTTATTTAGATTGCGCAGAAAGGAAGAAGTTGAATCTATGCACGATAGAGATGCATAGACGCATACATCATACTCATCATTAAAGACCAACAACTTGGGAAAGGAGCAACTAAACCATAGGCTTGCAGCATGAAAGCAAATCGGCGACAACTACTAGACCATCACACACACGACGGTGATGCTCTCAAGAGACCAGACGAGATCTGGAGGAGCAGCATCCTAAGCAAATTAAACCCAAATTTAAATGCAATTAGCAGCAGATTCCTTCGCAAACCCCAATTTTAAATCTCCCATAGCTGCAATAGCAACCTTCCGCGCATGGGAATTTTGCTCCACAGATTCCTCCCGTGCAACCATCGGACAGTGCGAGGCCCAGGGAGGATGCAACCTTGTTCAGGAGAGGATGTTCGTCGGCAGGAAAGTCCTGAGCCGAGACCGACGGATCGAGGGAGGCCACCGTCACCATGACTAGCACGGCCATGGTCATCATGGAGCAGCTCACCATCCTTCTCTCCATTTCCACCCTTGTCTTGTATATACTTTCAAGCACACACCTGATCACGTCCTATATATATAGACCCCACACAAAGAGGGAGAGAGCACATGGCTGCTTGTGGGTTGGGAAACTTCAGCACCTAATTCCACATAAAATAAATGCGTGGATCTAAAGGACGACGCGGATAGTTTAACCAAAGTAACTGTGGACCACGTGAATATGTCGGCGAATATTATCGCCCTTGATGGGCCACTTATTCGAAACAGTATTTTGAAAATCAAATTGGATCGGATGGATTGGTAAATCAGGCTCGGAACCGTTGAATCGATTTAAAACGATTAGGTTCAAAAGCCTAATTTTCAATATATTCACCGATTTGATTGGCATTTTCACACGGTTTAACTTGGTTCAACTCAAATAGAATCGGAATTAACTTTGAATTTATTCAAAATATATGACATCGTTAGGAGTTGAACTCATAACCTTTATTAACCCACATTCAATTTCTAAAAATTGTGCTACCACATGTTCTTGTATTAAATGGGATTTATATGATGCTCAAACTATTGTTCTTCTATTGAAAATATTGTGTAAACACCAATATATATATATATATATATATATATATATGAGAGAGAGAGAGAGAGAGAGAGAGAGAGAGAGGATATGGAGTATTCATCTATATATCCCTCATATATGTCATTCCAATTTCATCAGAAACAGAGACCCCTACGTCCTCCATCTAGAACACATTATTTTAACGGTCTTAGAATTGTTGTAATCGACATGTTCTGGATGGAGGACGTAGGGGTCTCTGTTTCTGACGAAATTAGAATGACATACAGGAGGGATATATAGATGAATATACATGGCGATATTTCTCAGAAAAGTAAAAAAAATGTGGGAGTTATAGGCCCGGGTGCATGTAGAATTGCATGCATCTGGGTGCATACTCCCTATCCTCATATATATATATATATATATATATATATATATATATATATATATATATAGGGAAAAATGTGTATGCCCCCTAGGGGGAGCTAACTTAGCTCCCCCCGCCCCTTTTTGCCATAATTTTTTTTTTTGAAATCTAAAACCGTGTAAATTCATTATTAAATCCCTATATTATGCTATTAAAATTTCGTGAGAAACAGAGACTCCTACGACCTCCATCCAAACGGGGTCGATTTAAAAAATCCTGTTACCGTTAAAAAATGACTGTCTGGATGGAGGCCGTAGGAGTCTCTGTTTCGCACGAAATTTTAATGACATAATATAGGGATATAGTGATGAAATTCCACGGAAAAAAATTTCAAAAAAAAATAAAAAAACCGGGCGAAATGGGGCGGGGGGAGCCAAGTTAGCTCCCCCCAGGGGGCAGCCCCATTTATCCCATATATATATATATATATATATATATATATATATATATATATATATATATATATATATATATAGGGAAAAATGTGTATGCCCCCAAGGGGGAGCTAACTTAGCTCCCCCACCCTTTTTTCATATATTTTTTTATTTTTTTTTGAAATCTAAAATCATGTAAATTCATTATTAAATCTCTACATTATGTCATTCAAATTTCATGCGAAACAAAGACTCCTACGACCTCCATCCAGACGTGTGTGTATATATATATATATATAGAGAGAGAGAGAGAGAGAGAGAGAGAGAATAGGGAAGCTGCTGCATGTAGCAGCCAACGTGGTTGCTACATGTGGCAGTTTCCCCAAATTTTTTTATTTTTTTTTAAAATTAAACCATGAATATTCATCTATATATCTCTCCTACATTCTATAAAAATTTCATCAGAAATGGAGACTCCTATGCCCTCCATCTAGACCGGTATTTTTTAACGGTCTGAATTTTGCTGTAATCGACCTGTTCTAGATGGAGGGCATAAGAGTCTCCATTTCTGATTAAATTTTTATAGAATGTAGGAGGGATATATAGATGAATATTCATGGTTTAATTTTAAAAAAAATAAAAAAATTTGGGGAAACTGCCACATGTAGCAGCCACGTTGGCTGCTACATGCAGCAGCTTCCCTATTCTCATATATTCATCCCTATATCCCTCCTATATACCATTCAAATTTCGTCAAAAACAGAGACTCCTACGGCCTCCATCGAGATGGTGTCGATTTAAAAAATCCTGTTACCATTAAAAAATGACCGTCTAGATGGAGGCCGTAGGAGTCTCTGTTTCTGACGAAATTCGAATGGCATATAAGAGGGATATGGGGAAGAATATACATGGCAATATTTTTTGAAAAAAAATAAAAAAACCCCGTAAATGGCACGGGGGCAGCCATGTTGGCTACCCCAAGGGGGCAGCCCCATTAACCTCATACGTGTGTGTGTATGTATGTATGTATGTATATATATATATATATATATATATACATACATACATACATATATACATATATATATATATAGAGAGAGAGAGAGAGAGGGCCCTTCCAATGATGTGCACCTTTCCTGCATCAATGGAAAACCCATCACAAGATCCGTTAGATCTCAATCTTACGATTCTTCATCCAAAAAGGTATTTTAGTCCATATGTTTTTTCATTTGAATTCGAATTTCATTATGAATTTGATTTTCATTTAATCTATTTATTTTTCCATTTTTAGCTCATCTGATTTGGGAATTTTTTTGTTGCTATTTATTCAATGAGGTTTCACCATTTGGTAGCATTTCCGTATAATGCATAATGTCAAAACTCTTTGTAAAATTTGCATTGGCATTGTAAAACTGGATCTTGCATTGTAAAATAAAATCACATTTAGTAATATTTTTATTGATGTAATTGTAATTTTGATAATACTTTTGTAAAAAATCATGCTCATTTTGTAATATCGGTATGAAGACATGCAAAAAAACCAATAGTTAGTAATTCATCAATTATTAAGAGGAAAGGGACAAATGTAAAAAAGTTGAGATTTGTAATACTCATGATATCCTTTTTTAGAAAATGTGTTGGTTTGTAAAAGATATATTATGTTCTTCAAAGGAAAGTAGATTGTTAAAAATAGATTAAAGCTGATAAAGTAAATAATATTACGAGAGTGTAAGAAATGAGGTGAAATTTGTAAATAATGACCCAAAATTATAAAAACGATCTAGAATTGTAAAAAAATGATTTGAGATTATTAAAAATTTGATTAGAAAAATATTCATTTAAAAAATAATATGATATTGTAAAAGCATTTGAGATTTGTAAAAAATGATCTGTTTTTGTAAAAAAAATACTCGAGATTGTAAAAAGTCTGATATTGTTAGATAATTTATAAAAGACATCAGTGAATGATTTTGCAAAATGATTGCATAGATTTGTAAAATCTATGCATCAATTACTAAGTGGTGGGGAGTCAAATGTTGCAAGTCCACCCCCGCCGAGTTCGACTCATGAAAATATGTATATTCATCACTATATCCCTGATGAATCTCCATTTCACCACCTTTATTCTATTATTTTGACCTTAAAAATCCTAATAAATGCAGGTAAATAACCTTAATTCATGCAATTTAGCATTTATGCATTGTTGTGTATATAACATATAAAATATTGTTTTTAATGCCAAAATAATGGAATAAAAAAATAAATACAATACAATATAGGAGATATTTTATGACCTTAAATCCCGAGACCTAGGCATCTCAATGAATAGGTCGACAAGGAATAAAGTAGGGGGAGATAAAGGTCCAAAATAAACTAAAATTCACATTTATTAATTTCTTATTTGTTCACTCTTGGGACCTATTTTTGGTTCCATTTTTTATACATCAAATAAAGAAACTTTGTACATGAAGGTTGTAGATAATAAAATATAGAAAATTAAAAAATTTGAGTTTACACAATTTTTTAAATAAGAATTCAAAATCCCAACTTCCCAGACCCATATCTCTCAAATAAAAAACTCAAAATATATCAAAGTACCTTTAATTGCATATAACTTTTAATAAGCTGTGTAGTGAAGGTGGTTTCATATTTTTTGGAGTTAAGGTGTGAAAGTTATTTTTTGGACCCCTATTGTATAGTAATCTTGGTTAAAATATTCATTTTATTTATTATTTATTACTTTTATAATTTTATATTTTCACAATTTTGTAAATATTTTTTTTAAAATATATGTATATATTAAAATAAGAATAAAAAAATAAACTACTAAAATAAAATAGGTATATAAAATACATATATGAAATATCAATAACTATACCTATAGAATTAATACATCTATTTAATTAAGTGTAAAAATAATATAATAAAAATGTAATAAAAATATATTTAAACATCTAAAAATAATTTATAATTTTATAAAATAATAAACTAAAATGATAAAATCAATATTAAAAAATTAAAATAAAATACACAGATACATAGATGACTATGCCTATATATAGCCCCTAAAAAGCAATGTGTAACTAAATACCTATAAAAAATAAACAAAAATCATAATAAATAATTTATAAAATATTAAGATTTTTATTTTATAATCTAAAATTAATAAATTAATTTATTATTTTTTTATTGAATTTTTAAATAATTTCTGGCAGGGATTTTTCTGGGTGGTCCATGTGGACCACACAATGTCCCCCGACCATTGACCTCGGTTAACTCTTTGACTGAGGACTCCATCTTTTTACATCTTTTGGGCTCGACTCCTTCATGACCTTTTCTCCTCGTGGATTGCTCAAACACACCCACTGCTTTCCTTGGGGATTGAATCATTGCATAGCAACCACGCCTCGTTCTTTGATGCCATTCAGTCAGTTGTACATAAACTACCTTCTTCCTTCATTCGAAGTTTGAACCCCCTTTACCCAAGTTTGACCCTCCTTTCTGGTGCTCCGGATTGACGCTAACGATAGGGGTGCCTGATGAATCTCCATTTCATCACCTTTATTCTATCATTTTGGCCTTAAAAACCATAGTAAATGCGTATAAATAGGCTTAATTTATGCATTTTAGCATTCATGCATCCTTGTGTAAATAGTGTATAAAATACGATTTTTAAAGCCCAAATTATAGAATAAAGAAAAGAAAATAAAAAGAATATAATATTGCAAATATTTTATGATTTGAAACCCCGAGACCTAGGTTTCTCGATTAATAGGTCAACAAGGAATAAAGTAGGAGAAGATAAGGACCAAAATACAATAAAAATTCCTTTTATTTGATTCAATTTTTATTTAATTTGGGAAACCTTTTTTAGTTTCACTTTTTATACTTCAAATAAAGAAATGTTGTACAAGAGAATTGTAGATAATAAAATATTGAAAAATACAACATTTATTTTCGACAAAAAAATATACAGATAAAAAGATATGATTTGAATAAGATTCCAAAATCCCAACTTCACAAACCCATATCTCGCAAATAAAAACTCAAAATCTATCAAACTAACTTTAATTATATATAACTTTTAATAAGCTATTTAATGATGGTGGTTTCATATTTTTTGGAGTTATGGTGTGAAGTTGAGTTTTGGACCCCTATTTAATAGCTATACTGATTAAAATATTCATTTTATTTTTTATTCAATCGTTTTATTATTTCATATTTTTGTTATTTTCTAAATGTTATTTATAAAATATGTAAATATTAAAACTGAAATAAAATGATAAATAAAACATTAAAATAAAATACTTGTATAAAATACATAGATGAATTACCAATAAGTATATCTTTTTAGATAATACAACTATTTAATTAATTGTATATATTACTTTAGAAAAAAATAAAAGTACATTTAAATGTATAAAATAAAGTTATAAATAAATAAAATAATAAATTTAAATAATAACATAAAAAAGTACAAAAATAAAACATTAATAGATAATTATATCTATATATAGCACCTAAAAGGTAACTTGTAATTTTAAACCTCGAAAAAATAAATAAAAATCATAATAAAATACTTTATAAAAGAATAAATATTTTTTATTTTATAACCAAAATTTAATAAAATCGATTTCTATTTTTTAATTGATTTTTGAATTATTTTCTCTAGGCTTTTTCTCGTTGACTCCCTGACCAACCTCTGCACTGTGTTAGAACTGCATTTTTGGTCGTTTTCACCGATTTTTGGAGGACGCATCTTGCATCGTTTTGCGATGCGGTATTCTCGACTTTTTCTCCCCTTATATACCTCTTACATGCCCAGGGTACAATTTGGGGAATGGATCCTGGATTCGCCCTATTTTCTTCGATCCTTGGAGCATGTTCATCACGTTGTCTGACCCCCCTCTGTTGTACGTCAGAACATTGGTTTTCGCCAATTTTCTCGAATTTTTAGAGGCCACCTCTTTTACCCAGTCATTAACCTTCCTTCACGACTTTTCTCCTCAAAGTACCCTCATACACGCCCAAGCATTAGATCGAGGATTGATTTGTCGATTCGCTGGATACATACCGATCTTCTTGTCGCCTCATCAATTCTCTAACCAGCCCCTTCCACTCTTGTCAGAGCCTCATTTTTGTCCTTTTTCTCGATTTTTTCAAGGCCGATCCTTTCACCCAATCGTTGAGTTTCCTTTACGACATTCTCTCCTCGTACCCTCATACACGCCCATAGATTGCATGGAAGATTGGATCAACGATTCGCTTGATCTCCATCATTCTTTGGAGCTGCCCACCTCACATGTAAAAAACACCCCATCTTCTTACCATTCATTTTTTGGAATCCTCTTTGACCAGATCTAGCCCTCCTTCTTCGAGCTCTAAGGTAGAGCAAGGTGACAGCACATTCTCCCGCTCCTCAGAGGCGTGGTTAGGTTGTTTCAGAGCGGTCTCCACCACCTCCGGCCATCGCCGCCGTCGAGGTTCTTCCTCCTGGTTCCACGGTAAGTTGCTCTTTTTTATTACATTTTCTACTGTAAATCTAGCCTTCGATTTGATTTATGTCATTAGATCAACTTTTAATTGCATTCACTAGTCGGAGCTCTGCTCCGACGAACTGTTTCCATTGTGTCTGATTGTTTCCCCGACTCGCCAACCACCCTCACTTCTTCCCTATTCATTTCCCAACGCTCCGCGCCAGCCCACTCACCCAGATCCTTCGTGGATCTGGTGATCAGCACCTCCACTTCCATTCCCTCATCAGAGAAGCTCCACCCGTGCCACTTCGCCTCATTCCGTCCCGCTACGGGATCGAGGCAGTTTGCCCTCGACCCTTTCACCTTCTTTTTGCAGGTCCAGGATCTTAAGGAAACGCCTAGAGGCGATTTTGAGGACCACCGTAGGAGTCGACTCGGCCATCTTGGAGAGACCACGGAGGAGGAGGATTTGGGTCGGAGAAGTTTGGCTTGCCGAAGTTCTTCCTCGTTCTTCCCTATCTCCTCGCTGCCGTCAGATCAAGGCCGAGCCCCAAACGCTACAGCTACTGTTTCCCCCGACTCTCCAACCGTCACCGCACGATCAAAATATAGGATCTAATCCTGGCATTCATCCATGAACCGGCATGGGAGCTCTAGGGCGCAACGCGTGTCAAGTTGATTAACATCTGCCATCCGTCAGTGCCCTTACCTTGGGTATTTTGTGATCTCACCCTTAGGCATTTTTGTATTTAATTATTAAAACTTAAACTTTCATATGGCATTTATTTATCTTTAAACTATTTGTAAAATGGACCCTGTACTTAGTTTATTTGCATTAAGGTCCTTGTCAAGGTCAACTAAAAAAACTTGGAATATTTGCAAGTTTAGTTGGATTTTTTTGAATATTATGTGAGAAATTTATCTTTATACTATTTGCAAAATGGACCCTGCACGGGTTTGGTTATTTATTCTTTAGTTGGATTTTTTTAATATTATGTGAGAAATTTTTGGTATAATTTTGTATTGGCCCCTGAACTTTGAGCTATTTACATATATACTCTTATCTGGCCTTATATTTTTGCATACTTTCTCTATTTATTTTAAATAGCAAATTAACTCAAAAAAATAGACATAGCTTTCTGTTGTACTACTCTTTTTTACGACATGTTTTCTATTGTGCATTTTGGACCTATTTATTGATTATAAAAAATCAAAAACATCACTTTTTGTTCCTGTTTGCAATAGAAAATACATAAAAAATAGAAAACATTTTAAAAAATTCCCCAAAAAATATATTTTGCGTATTTACGTATGTTCAACCTTCAGACTAAAAATCACTAAAAATATAAAAGAAAATTCAAAAAATAGAAAAACTCTAAAAACCTTTTATATAAAATCATAAAAATTTCAAAGAATATACTTTCTATTTTCAAATTTTCTATATATTATTATCTTTTTATTAAAATTAATTTGCAAAATTTTTGCTAATTTTTACTATTTTTCATCTTCAATTTAATTTCGGGTATATATTTTGTTTCCTATTTTGAGTATTTTTTACTTTAAAATTACCAAAAAATTAGAAAAAATACTGAAAAATCACCAAAACATTAGAAAAATATAAAAAGAACAAAAACATCTTATTTCCTATATTTTACGTATTTTTACATATTTTTATATGTATTCTACCTATCTCCTTCGTATATTGTATATATACTTTATATATAGCTATATTTTTTATTTAAAAAACCCAAAAACAAAATCAGAAACTATAAAAAGAAACATATAAAATAAAAAATAAAAAAAATTATAAAAACACAAAAACCCAAACTCAAAAATATAGACAAGTAACACATTCATTTTCGGCGCATTAGTGCCCCGTTCTACATGTTTGCTCCCTGCGTTTGACACTCTACAATACATGCCCTATACACATATTTTGTAGAGTTATAATAAATTTTAACTCCACGCTTTGATTTCCATTGCTTGATATTATTTGTGGGTTAATTGTTGACTAAATCCAGATTTCTGAGCAGTCTACGCAACGACTGTGTTCCCGCCTCGTGTGGAATACACGACCGCCTGATTTTTGGGCTCATCAGCACCTCCAGCAAGTTGGAGCGGCTTCAATTGAAGGTTTAGGTGTGTCTCCACCACCTCCGCCACACACCGACCGTCAAGGTTCAACTCGTTGTCTTTTGGCCATCGAGGTTTGTTTTATTGCATTTCTTAGCTTAGTCATAGCCTGAGATTGTCTTTTTGCTTTTTTTTTATGCATTAATGACATAGTTTAGCGTTAAATCATCATCATGTAGTTCATCGGAGCTCAGTTCAGGAGAACCTCCATCGTACGAACACATGTATTCCATCGTATCCTTCCAACCTCATCACCTACCTCTCCACTTCCTTGACGCGTTCCACTACTCATTCACCAGATTGAGCCCCCAATCTGGCCTATCATACCTCTACTCCTTCGCATCATCGAAGGTCCGTCGCACTGACTCACCATGCCTCTATTTCCCCTCTATCAGGGACGAGGAACTTTGACCTCGACCCTTGTCTCTTCTTGAGAAGGTTTGAAGACTAAGGAAGCTGCTAGAGATGATTTTGGGAACTTGTTGGAGGTCCATGAAGCTTGTGAGCTTATTCGACCTCGAGGGACCTCCGACCATTGTCGGAGCTTTTTGCGCCATTCAGCCATCAGAGAACCCTTCCAGGAACCCTTGTGGACCGTCAATGGCCAGGAGGGAGCTGACCATCATGAGATTCTGAAGATCAAAGCTTGCCTAACCCCCGTTCTTCATGTGTTCTTGCAAGTGGGATCAACGTCATCTGATTGCCTGTTGTTCTTCACACATTCCATTCTCCATCAGATCGATCCCTCCTTCAGTCGTTAATCTCCATATGAGTATCTAATCAGGGATGTCGTCGCGAACCATCATCGGCCGCTCCCAACACAACATGTGGCAAGTGGAATCAGGAGCGTCATCCCATCATGTCTTGTTGGATATTTTGCTCTTTTGCCCTGCTTGAATTTTTTACTAATATGTAATGAATAAACTTTCCTCGTCGGTTTAAATAATTTTTCAATAGTTGCATCCAGACCCCCAAACTTTAGATATTTATCATTGGTCCACTCCACGTTACCCCACATGACGGCCTACGTGAGGTGACGATTTTGCAGGCGTGGCCCCGTAAATTTGCAAGGCGGCCCTGAACTTCTATGCTAATTACATTTAAGCCCCTTCCAGTAACGCAGTTTCTCTTTTTTATTGTATTTATTTAATATACCTATATTGCTTTAAAATCCACAAAAGTACATGTAGATTCCTCATTGCACAAACTTCCACGCACATATTTTTATTTTGCAATGTTAGGACTTTCATTACTTATTAAAAATTAAAAAGTGTCCTTTTTATCCCAGTTTGCAATATAAAACTCATAAAAAATAAGAACATTTTAAAAAACTCCGAAAAAATTATTTTTCTTATTTAAATATAATTAAAATACAGACCAAAGATCACTAAAAATTACAAAAGGAAACTCTTAAAAATTGTAAAACCACTAAAACCCTTACAAAAATTTATAAATCTTCAAAAATGCAAAAAAAATATACTTTCTATTTCAAATTTTATTTATATTATTACTTAAGTAATAAAATTAATTTAAAGATATTTGACTCAATTTAATATTTTTATCTCCTTTTTAAATTCAGCTATTTAATTAAACCCTGATTTAGGGTTTTTTTACTTTAAAAATATATAAAAATTAGCAAAAATTCCTAAAAAATCTCAAAAATGGTAAAAATTATTTTAAATCTTAAAAAGAATATATTTTTTATTTTTATATTTTTACTACTATTTATATGTATATTAGTCTATATTGTATATATATCCTTTATATAGCCTTATATATTAAAAGAAAAACATTAATAAAAATATCAAAATATAAAAAGAAACTATTGAAATAGAAAATTAAAATTAAAAATATAAAAAATAAAATTTAAAATTTAAAATGCAAACTTAAAAACCCACAAAAAAGAACATATAGATGAATAATTCACAATCACTTTTGTGCATTTACTTGCCCGATTTATCCTACTTGCTCCATGTGTTCGACACTCTTTATACTTCCACTATACACACATTTTGTAGAGCTAAATAAAGTAAATTTTAACTCTACCTATATACATTTGTTGCTTGATTTATTTGTTGTGGATTAATTGTTGAATTTAGCGGTTTTTTGGAGTGATCAACACATCGATTACGGTTTCGCTTTGGGAGACTGTACGACCCTATACAAAATCGTTATTTCAAATGGCAATATTACCGGGGAGCAACAACACATAGATTGGTATTACTTCTTATTGTGATTTATTTGTCTACATTTTCCCTTTATTTTCTCCTTTATTTGATATAATTGTTTGTATCATCTTATTACTCTTCCTTGTTTGAATTTGTTGCAAGAAACCACGGATCGAGGGTAGATTTCTTAGGAGATTCGGTGCAATCTCCGAGACGAGGAGACGACTTTCTGACGTAGTTGACAGGAGAGAGCAATAAAGGAGGACTTGGAGGACATTTTGAAGACGTTGCGTTTCTTTTTTCATATTTCATTTATTATTATAATTGAAGTGAGAGAGAGATTCATTAATTTGTAATAAACGGGACTCTCAAGACTCTGCTACACTTCACGAGGTCTAGTGCCCGAGGGATTGTTCCCTTGGGGGTTGGAAGAAAAGACAAAGATGAAGAACCCTAGGGTCATTTTTAAAATAAAGAAATCTTTTTAGATAAATTACGTCAAAGCCCCCGAAGGTTTTCAGAATTGCAAAACGCCCCCTGCCAGTGGGTAATTTTTACTTTTCACTGAGACATTTATTATTTTTAAATTCAGTGCAGAACTTTTAAAAATTGCATTTCAGTCCATGTGCTTCCATAATTTTATTTGCGTGCTCTTTGTGATGGAATAAATGTTTTCATGGTCTAAAAATTTTCAAAAAAATGATATATGCTCCTACTGTAGTTTTTATCATTGTATAAATTTTCATCAATTTTTATTACCATTTGATATTTTAAAAAATTCAAAAACAGTGTCTTGTTTCTTGTCCAAAATTAGAAAAATAATAAAAATTCAAAACTTCGCCTAAAAATTCCCAAAATTCTACTATAGGTGTAGTTTCTTGTCTTTTAATTTTTATCCAATTTCTGTGCATTTATCATTTATAGAAATCCAAAAAATTGTGAAATATGAAAAATCTAAAAAAATGTAGAAATTTCTATAAAAAATATAAAAATTATGATCTTGGTCTCTGTTTGTTGATATTTAATTGCACTTAGTTGAAAAATAATTTCCAGGAGTATTGGGCACTTAAAGTATTTTTAAGTTGTAAAATACTCTTGGTTGTGCATTGTTTCTCTTAGTTTCCACTGTTTGGTTTTTAAAAAATAACAAAAACATCTAAAAACTTTGAAAAAATTACCAATAATATTTTAAAATATATATATAACAAAAAAATATTTTCTATATAATTTTGAGAGCATTTTTTACTATTCTGAAAATACAAAAATAGTGTGGTGTGTGTGTTTTATTATTTGTGCTTGTTTTGAAAATAAAATAATAAAAAAATTAAAAACCACTAAAATTTAATTCTGAAAATTGACTACTGAGTTTTAAAATTATGCTCCTTGTGTTCGACCCTGGTCACAATACGAGGTAAATAGAATAGCGAAAACTGCTTATATTTGCTTTGATTGATTGAGATTTATTAAGTAGTTAAACAAAAAAAATTCCGATTGACCGCGCTTGGTGATTTGGGTAACAACGACCGTTATTCATTTACATACATAACTTGAGTCGTCAGGCGGGTCATTAGAATGGTGCCGTTGCCAGGGAACCTGAATCTCCGAGAAGTTGTCAAGCGCGTCATCATAACGACTATTTATTATTTAAATACGACAGATGAACCTGAATCTTCGAGAAGTGGTCATGAATGAAATATCTAGGTGGTGGAGCGCCGATTTTTTCTACCCCATCTTCGACTCCAAGTGGGTTAGTCCATTGCATGTGGTACCCAAGAAGACGGGTATCGTCACAGTTGTGAATGAGTCTAGAGAGGAGATGGCTCCCTGAGTACCCACTCTTGTAGGGTCTGTGTGGACTACAGATGATTGAATCAAGTCACCAAGAAGGACCACTTACAACTACCATTCATAGATCAGATCAATGAGAGATTAGCTGGGAAGAGTTATCATTGCTTTCTGGATGGTTATTCAAGATACAAGCAGGTGGCCATAGCGCCCGAAGACCAAGAGAAAACAACGTTCGCCTGTTCGTTTGGGACGTATGCTTTTAGACGGATGCCCTTTGGATTATGTAATACCCCGGCTACATTCCAAAGGTGCATGCTCTCTATTTTCTCGAACATGGTTGGTGACATTTTAGAGGTCTTCATGGATGACTTCTGGGTCTACGGTGACAGTTTTGATGCACATCTTGATTACCTAGACCGAGTACTTTAGCGTTGCATTGATGTCAACTTATTCTTATCTTGGGAGAAGAAGTCATTTCACGTTGAATCAAGGGACGTTCCTTGGCCACATCATCTCTAACAGGGGCATGGAGGTTGACCTGGCCAAGATGGATATTATTAAGAAGCTCAATCTACCATCCAATTTACGACAGTTGCGGTCTTTTCTGGGACATGTCAGTTTCTACAGATGGTTCATACAATACTTCAGCAGGATTACCCAACCACTAACTGATTTATTGAGTAAAGACACTGAGTTCCTTGTCGATGATAAGTATCTTGCAACATTTGAGACTCTCAAGAATCTAGTTGTTGAGGCTCTCGTCCTTCAGCCGCCTGATTGGTCTCTCCCATTCGAGATCATGACGAATGCCTCCGATGTGGCATCTTGGGTGGAGTCTTCTCGTGCTTGATAACGTGAGACATGCAATACTCATCAGACATCCTAATATAATCCCCACCATTATCATTGCGGATGCACTTGAGCTTCTTTCTAGAATGTCACTCCACTAGCTCATGACAATCCTTGAGAACTCCAAGAACTTCGTCTTCCTTTTCAAGGCATATAGCCAAACTTTCCTGAAAAAATCATCAATGAATGTAACAAAGTAAAGTGTCTCCTAGAGAAATTACTTTCAACAGACCACAAACATCTGTGTGAACAAGCACCAATGGTTGCATCTTCCTATAAGGTGGATGGCTCTGGAAGGTGACTCTCGTATGTTTTCCAAGCAAACGGTGTGATGCCCCTAGGATCCGGGTACTCAGCAAACCAAATCATGCACATACATTCCACATTCGAATATTTGCCATTCACAAAAGGAGGAGAAAATACCAACATTCACATGAATTTAAAATTTTTGCTTCTCATTCAACTTGTTCACATTTCATACCTATCCATGGCCACAAAATATACATGTATTTGCAATGCCTATCCATGTCCATCATATATTCTATTTGCAATGCATATCCATGTCTACAAAATATACATGTATGCATATTTAAAAGATGTATCTCATCATACATATTATATGTCATGTCTCTCAACAAAAATGATATAAGTAAAGAAGGATAGTAAAATTACCAACAACTGTACTACAAAAAGTGTCGTGAAGCTGCACCAAAAGGTGACTCCAAGCTACTCACTACTGAGGACCTGCGGATCCACACGTAGGTACGTTATGAGCAAAGTTTCCCAATATGAATTAAACAAACTATACAACAACAAGCATGATGTAATTTAAATGTTTACAAAAGAAAAAGAAACTAGGTAACCGGATCTTACGAGAATCACATTTTTATTATAGTTATTATATAAGGATATGAGTAACCAAGCGTCGTGGATAGTTTGTGGTCTTGATCTGGGTAAGACCTCACATTATGACTCTAAGGCAAAAAGAATACCTTAGGGTTGGGGTGCCTCTGTAGGCATGCGATAGGGTACACTGCATCCTAACTAAGTTCCCAACACGTTCACTTAGCTCCACTTCACAATTGATACTTCTGATTCACAATCTAGATTCAAACCCACGAATCTTCACGACTAGCTCAATCCTCCTTATGCATAGGAGATTTGCGTCCCATTTCCAACTTCATTAAACCACATTTCCAGGAACTCCCCTCTTAACGCTCCCACTCAGAATACCGACCAATGTGGCATATATTGGTCCGTACCTGAGTGTTAACTCTAAATGACAAGTAAAACACTAGACTACCAACCATGAATACTTGGCCCGCGCTCGGGCACTGGGCTAAAGCACGCAATTGCCGAGGTCAACACCGTCAGATTAACACCTCGGTGTGTCAAGCAACATGTCTCCCAACCATCATAGCTAGAGTAGCAGTTGGGATCACGATCATCTAGGCTTCTACCTGGAGCCCCAAGTGTGCATGCCCTCCCTTGGCGGTAACTACTCCATTACTCATCACCATAGAATATCCCTTCTCTAAGATGATAGTCACCGCAATGTGATCAATGTTAGCAACCCATAGAAGATATTCGAAGCATAATCATGTAACATCATAAATATGCTACTCATGATCCGTAAGATTAAATTGTAGTGCTTAGATATGCCCACCTCGATTATTTGAAAACTGGCACACTATGCACATTTTGAGTAATAGAATGAACAATTGTATCCAGTGCACTAAAGACACTCACTCCAATATCAATCTTTAATTAAATCAATAAGTAGTGATAATGAGACAAACTTAAAAGGAATCGATATGATAGAAGGAACTATTTAGACACACTACAAGGTGATGATATAACAAGAAATATGCACATTAAAAATGCTTTATAGTTCAGTTTCGTTGCAGCCCGAGATAGTTCCAACAAGGGTACTGAATAGTGTTCCAACAAGGCCTTTGAAATGGTGAGTAGACGAAGAATGATAGTCCTGCTTGGGGGCTTAGTCTAGGATTCTTAAACTCTCAATGTCAGCCATGAGGCACAAGACACGATCAGGCTATGCACCATTCTCTGCACAATACCTCTCTCTCAGAAATTACCATGTAACTCTTGCCAAAATAACCTATAGAACTACAGTTTCATTCCACATGACCAGAAGAGCATCATAAATCCTTTTTTTCCTTTCTACTCCTTTTACATTATTGTGCATGACACATGCATTTGCAAAAGCCATCACTTGGCCGACCACTAGTTTCATTCCCTGATCACTAATAACCCGATTGGAAATTTTCTTTTCAGAAGTAAAGATGGAGAATACGTTCTTCATCCAATTCTTCCAATAGTTTATATGTTGGCATGTGCATATAATTTAGGACCATATTACAATATCTGCTCTTTTCTTGAAAGGGAAAGAGTGTAACACAGATCAGATGCAGGTCTCTTCTAATGGGAGAACAGAGCACTCAATTTCGAAGTCTTATCCTCCACAACCAATGACAGTTCCGTTTGGCACCTCGCATCCAATAGCCAACCACAATATTCAACTTTATAAGAAGCCCTCGACCATTGAGGCAAGGAAAAATCACAGTTTTCATTTGGTTATGCATGAACCAATTACTGACATGTAGTATTTCAATGATTCGTAGTTGTTATTTCAATGATTCGTAGTTGTGGGAGGAAAGATTTCTAATGGGTGACAATCTATGGTCGAAAATCATGTCGAATCCACAACAAGAGGAAGGGAACATTGTACCTCAAGAAGAATCGAAACCTCATTTTATCCTCCCATGGAGAACGTCGCGGATGGTGCGCCTGATCGAGAGATGAACCGCACACGAGGATGCTTGGAATTTCTCTATATGATTGTGGCTTTGGATCGCCGATTCAAGTTACTCCGGTGATGTTTCGACGAGGAAGAGGGATGAGGGAGGGCTGCAGGTCGAAGGGGCAAAGGCATGGGCATTTTGGGTGAGATGGGGAAGGGTTTTATTAGTTAGGACTCAGATTTGGATTCAGGTTCGGGTCTGAATATGGCTTGTACCCCTCCTCGCTAAAATGTTAGTAACTCGGGCTCCCAAACTCAGATTTTTTTATGTTATTGGACTCGTTGGAAAGCTATCGACAAGAACTACACAATGGACTACTCAAATAAATTTTTTAGACATGGGAATAAAAGCAAATTTGCAATTAAGCCCAGATCCAGCTGGATTATGCAGTTAAGTCCCTGCTCGGGTTTTGGGGTTTTACATCATAAAAATCTCAATGAAAGTCTCATCCCCGAGAGTTAGGATGAGTCTAATCGATTTCGACACCCAAACCCCGTTGTATCCAAGTCTCCTAGAGAAATGAGTGCATAAAAATCTCAAGGAGAGCGAAACCCATAAAATCTCAAAGGGAACTTGACTATGGTTTCAATTCCATACTTGTGAACATATAAGGGTATTTCTCCCTCATGTCCGCCTTAGGTTCCCATGTCGCTTGCTCGATGTCTTGAGTTCACCACAGGACCTTGATCAAAGGGATCATGCCCTCTAGTAGTGTGTGGTAATGATGTGACAAAATCCATGGAGATGCTCTCCTATTTCCACACCGAGATGGAAAGAGGCTGCAATAAATCAGGAGGTCTCTGGTGTTCTGTCTTCACCATCTGGCAAGTAAGACATCTGCTAACATGTTCGGCTATATCCTTCTTCATGCCTACCTACCAAAAATGTTGGCGAAGATTCCTGTACATCTTGGTGCCACCTAGATGTATGGAAAGTCTCGAGCTATGCACCTCATCCAGGATCTGTCTCCTCAGCTCCTTATCATCAGGGACACACACAGGTCCCCCTTCCATACGATGGATTCACAGACTAGAAATCCATCAAATTCATTCTTCAAGCGTCTGTGGTGCAAGTTTTGGATCCTATGATCTGTCTGTTGCCCTTGGACGATCCTATCCCACAAGCTGCTATACTTGGCTGGTACTGTCACTGCATCAGATGTGCCCTCAAATGGATTCCACTCACTAACTGTAGTGAGCACATCCCAAGTCTGCAATCAGACTGTCGAACCCTCATTGCATGATCATCTACTCAAGGCGCCTGCTACTACATTCCCCTTACTAGGATGGTAGGAGATAATACAATCATAATCTTTTAGCAGTTCCATCCACCATCTTTTTCCCATATTCAACTCCCTCTAATCACCAAGAACTCATAGTGGCCATATCTATTGTGGAATGCAGACTTCATTACATCGACTTCCTTGATCCTCAACTTATGATATCTCGACCGCAGGTCAATCTTAGAGAACACTGTTGCTCCCTACAATTGGTCAAATAGATCATCTATCCTGGGAAGTGGGTAATGATTCTTGATCGTTCTCTTGTTCAGTTGAGTATAGTCTATCCATAGCCTTAGGGATCCATCTTTCTTCTTCACGAAGAGGACTGGTGCTCCCCATGGTGACGTACTGGAGTAGATGAATTCCTTCTCCAATAGCTCGTGCAACTGTACTTTGAGCTCCTTGAGCTCAGTTGGTGTCAATATGTGTTGACTTGATTTTTCGCGGTTTAAGATGATGATTTTGTCACGTGGTTGTTGTTCCATGAAAAATCGCAATCAAACAAATAATATTACAACTACAAGCATGATAAAAATACACAAGTTGTATAGTGCAAGTAGAGGTTCGTATCCGCAGGGACTAGACAAACTCGCTATTTTATTCTTTCTTTAAAACATGATTCGAATTTTGATCTTTTGCGACGAAAGATAAATGATGAAAAAATACGATCTACGGAGAAAGTATTTTTTTCCAAAAGCTTAGATTAACTAAATATGGATGTGAATGCAACAAAGTAAGAAAAATGGGGGTTGATTCGTAATGTAATATGTGAAGATGAGATTTACTTGCAATATTTTTTAGAGAGAATGATGAAACATAAAACTTGCAAAGCACATACTTTCAAGAGAAATTAGATTTGAGAGTAGCTTACACCAAAAGAGTTGTTCCTTCAAATTTAACTTAAACCAACTAAACAAGATAATAAAAATTCATGCGACAAATACGATGGGAAAGAAATGCTTCTCTATTTATTCCCGAGTGAAGACGACGATGATGGCGGAGATGGGAGTGTGTGGAAGACGTGTGGGTTGATTGCACACACGAGTATGGAGACGGAGAGAGAAGGTCGTCGAGGAGGAGATGCGTCGCAGCAGCACGGAAGGAGATAGCCGTGCAGGCTGCTACGAACTGGAGGAGATGGCCGTGCGTATGGACGCAGGGGCTGGTACGGGCTGGAGGAGAACCGCAAGGAGGAGGAGAATGACTGGATGTTGTTGGCGCTATCTTTGTGCCTGCATACAAGAACGAGAGAGAGAGAGAGAGAGAGAGTATGGGGCGAGAGATAGAAAATGAGAGGGAGAGGAGTGCCTCCACCTTCTTGTGCGTGAGGCCACATCGCATGAGAGAGGGGGCATCATTTTATAATGGTATTTACTTGAAGACATCCCATGCAAATGAAGACAAAATACCATTATTAATGTATGGAGAGTTAATTTTTTTTGCATGGGAAGGCATGTGTAGACAGCTACAATGCATGGGAATGGGAGAGGCACTTTTATTATTTGCATGGAAAAGGGATTTTGGTGGGTGGTTGGTGCATGGGAAATGAGATAAAGTTGGTGGCTATATTTATGAGAATAAAGAATGGGACTTTTACACTAACCTCCCTCCCCTATCTTCCAACAAAATGTAAAGTGAAATGTGTTGGATGTTGTTACATTTAATGTTATATAAGTATTCCCAATAATTCTTCATTCTCTCTGATAACAACAAATCTGAATTTTATAGATGATAATTAATCTCAGTTTAGAATATGATCTTTAAATGTGAATAGAGATTTGTGAGGATATTTTCTTCAGATGATTTGTTGATTGATTTTATGTGCTTATGTGTATATGATGCAAATTGTGTGAATTTGGAGTTTACACATCAAAGATTAATATTGTACTTCACATAATTTGAGCATGTTATACTAGTATATAATGCAATCATCACACCCCCATACTTAAATCTTGCTAGTCCCGAGCAAGAATAAGATAAGAAATAATTAAGGATAAGGAGAATAGCCAAGATAGGTTGGGTGAGGGTTTACAGCAGACATACCCACAAAGTATTGAGTTTTTCAGATCCTAACCATACAAATACACAAACTTCAGTAGAGTCGACCCATGGTTAATGATTTGTTCGAATATTCAACTAGACTTGAGTTTTGTAGTTTCAACAGCCTCTCAGTTCCAAAAAAATCAGACATGGTTTCAGAAGTTTGACCAGGTCAGTTCATCCCTAAGAAACATGTATTCTCTTTGACCTTGAGTGGATATAAACAATGTTAGTGATAGTTTTAGCTTTCGTGAGTCAAGAGAACGAGCTATCAACACAATCTATCGAGGTACCGAATGATTCCCTATACATATAGCCTCAGTCCTCACCTGGATTCAGGCATATTCTCCTTTCACCCAAGTGTGTCAGCATAGAAAATATAGGTCATAGTTTATTAGAGAATGGGACTTATTTTTTGGGGTTTTCCGTAGACCGCTTTAGTCCGTTGCTCTCATTTCTTTCCTTTTGCAGAGCATAACCCTGAGCCTCTTTGGGCCTCTTTTAAGAATTTATGTAGCATCATTGGGCTACTACCACAGCTTTTTGGTGGAGGAGGGTTATTTGGTGGTCTTCTTTGCTTTTGCTTTGTGTATCTCTGCATGATTGGTGGTTTTTGGCATTTGTATTGTAATATGCCTTTTTATGGTATTTTTGTCTTGGTTTTTGGCATCAAAAGGTAGTATCGGCTTAATATTGACTTTGAAGGCACGATACTGGCTTAATTGCTGACATACTTAGACTAGAGAGATCATGTTTTCCCCTGAGTCAAGTTCCTTCACTGACTATAGACAAGGTTCAGGCATTGGCGCAACCAAGAGGACCCTCACCTCAAATAGATTGTAATAGTATCTCATAAACTCAACTCAATCAAGCTAAGTGCAATGTGCAGTTGCTTAATATCCACTGAAGAGTTTAAGAGTGCTACTAGTTTCTCAGGTGATCTAGTTAGATACAGAAGTTCATTCATCAGTAGAGTTAGTGGAACTGAGTGAATAAAGTCCATATGGACCTGAAGAAAGCTTAAAAACTCATGCCTAGTGAAATTCTAATGGAATTAAGTGGATTAGGGTCAACTCAGCTTCAGTATATGATCGATGCAATGAAGAGTTGATTTCTCAAAAGATAGGATAAAAGTAGGAAGGATGTATTTTTGGTGGTTTTCTTGCTTTTTGAAAATATTTTTAGGGGAATTTTTGTAAAAGAGAGATTTTTTTGAAAGAGTATGCAATTTTGAAAAACTATGCAGACACCCCCCCCCCCATACTTATCAGAAACCATGTCCTCATGGTAATAGGATGACCAAAATAAGGGGTGAGTGATGGTGAAAAGAATTTTTTTGGTTTTTTGTTTTTTTATTGTAAAGTGTAGAGGTGGACCCCAATACTTATCTAATGCAAAGAGTAAAGAGAAGGATACAAAAAAGGAAAAGATACCTATGGGTGTGGACCCACAAAATGTTGTTGGTTTAACATCCCAACTCGACGATTCAGCTTATCAAGAGTATCCAATGTTGCATGTGAGTGCAGAAGCTGTATTCAGAAAACCCCTATGAAACCATTGGTTCAACATGAATATCCTGACCAAGATGTGGGAGTATGGTTGATGGGTTTGATAGAAGTGCGATATCGTTAACATAGTGAAGAAAGTAATTGGTTAGTGAACAGGAATGAGAGATGAAGCTGTCTGATCTTGGACTAGACGTAGTTGGAGGGGAATAGGTGAATTGGTGATGGGCTCATGGACCAGAAGTTGGTTTGATGGGTTGAAGTCAAGCTCCAAGTGACCAATAATTAATTCTTCCATCAAAGAAGGTTGAGTGGTTATAAGCATGTGATCCTCCAACATATATTGTGATAAATCATCATTGTCCCTCGAATAATCATCATGGCTATTTTCGGAGGTATCTATTGTCAATTTCATTTCAGTTCTCTGCTTGAGCCATGAGGGTGATTTTCTCCAGAAATATGATTTGGGTATTCAAAGGTCAGGAGTAAGGGTGTGTTGGCAACTGAATTAGGAGGTATGACAATAGAGGTCGGATTTGGCAAAGGTTGTGTCGCATGAATGATTGGATGATTGTCTTCGAATCTTTTGAGTAGTTCCCCGGTTTTATTCCAAAAAGGATCGGAGAATAAAAATTCATTCTGATCAGATTCTGACTCAGTAGTAGAAGATGTATTCTTATAGTCATCAACTGAATTGAGTGGATCTTCTTTCTCAATGGTGAAGGCAATGGGAGTTGGAAATCTCATTTTTGAAAGGATCATCATAAAGGATCTTCAACATATAATCATGTGTTGGTTGGAAGAGAGTCTTGGTGCATGAAGAAGTCAATTCATTGTCTACTATATCCTCATATTCAAACTCTGAGTTTGGACTTTTCTCATTAATCGTAACATCAAACAACCAATCTTCCTCGATTTCTTCGCTGGAGTCAATACCAATACTATCTTCAAATTCAACTATTATCTCAGACCAATCGATATCATTAGTAGATTGAGATTCATAACCTTCAGAATAGTCTAAGGAAGGATCGATGCCATCATTAATACATGTATTCATCAAGAGTGGGTCGTGATCGAGTTGTATTAGGGGTGTGATCTCAATTTCAAAAAAACCTTTATTATACTCTCCAAAATCATTCTGATCAATATGATTCATGAATGTCGAAATTATATCACATTCCTCCTCAATTTCATCCATAGAGTCATATTCCGTAAGATGCCCCTCAAGATCACAAAATGAAGTATCATGCTCAAAGTTTTCGAGTTTTCCAAGAGACAACATTTATCTATTAAATCATTGGGCATCTCAATTAATACATGGTCTGACACAGGAGGAGCGAAGATGGGGATATCATAAAATTTCGCCAATCTGGCTTTGAGTAGACATGGAGATGGCACTATTTCATTAATAAAATCTTCTTCTATACATCTCACATCTAGTTCATCAAAAGGAAGTATCTTTATTTGGTTCACTGATATTGGACCCATTTTTCTTCCTCCCTTGAGTGTCTGAAATCCTCAATTTTCTTTTCTTGATGTTTCTCAAAATATTGTTGAGATATATTGCATTCATCCGTCAAACTATTTGGTCTATTCATCAAGTGAGCACGAATTTCCAAAAGTTATTTACTGACATTCTCATGCATCCTATTACACTCATCCATAAGTGCTCCCTGGTTTTGTTGGATTTGGATAGCTAATCCATGAAGAGTATGTTGAGATTCACTATGGGTCGGTGATAGGGGTAAGGAGATTGAGTGATCTCTTAAAGAATCGGAGATTAGTCCAGTATTCAAAATGGATGAGTGTTCTGCGTGTGAAAGTGGTTTGGAAGAGACAAAGGAAGGGCATGCAGGAGAAGGTAATGCAAGAAATTCCTCTAATATAGGGTCATCATGGGGTGGTTTTGACATTTGATCGGATGACTCATTCTTTTTGTGTTCCTGATCTTCTTGATATTTTTGCACTAGATGCATCATTTCATCAATCTCACGCTCAATCGGTGATAAAATAGGCGGATCAATGGGTCGAGAAGATCGTTCGTTTCCTATCCTCCAAATAATTCAGTGCGATAGCCCGATTCAGCCTTGTTTTCTCGTGCATCTCATTGAGCATAACTTGAGTTTTTACCATGAATAAAGATTCTCAAGTACAGACAAGTACACAACAGATTAACACAAGACATTTTGTTGATTCACCAACTCTACACAAAAATTGCCTAGGAAGCGGTTATTTTTTTTATTTTAGTTTAATGATTCAACAAAAGTTTTCAAAGAAATTAGGGTCCTTAAAGATGAGGTGGGTGTGGAAGATTGTGAGAAATCGATGTCCTAATCCGGCTGGGAGATCCAGTGTGCAGTACTCAGATCGTGAGATCTGTTCTTCCCACAAGAACCTGTGCCCAATGCGTCGAGAAGTTACGATTTCTCTCTCCAATCTCACATAACACTAGGGATTTTTGTCTCTATCCAAGGGTTCTACGTGCTCGTGATTTTTGTGTCATACACGTGCATCAAAACAAGCATTCAGAAATTTTTCCCGCTTTTTGCTCGGGTCATTACGATGGCCTTTAAAGCTTATCTTTTTAATATGATCAAGCACGATTTTGGTGGTCTTTAAATTAGATTATCAGAGGAAGAAGAACACAAAGATGATGCAATCAAGAACTCTTTTTTAATTTTTTCAGTTTAATTCGATGCGCAAACAAATGCACGAAATATAAATCTTAGAATGCCTAAGTGAAAAAGAAAGCTCACAGTGCTTGCACTTCTGGCGCTAAATCCGTAATGTTTTATCATGTTGATGGCGAGCTTTTTCGATAAGGGGAAGGGGGGATTTTTTACTTAGAACAAGTTACAAGTTTGCAAAAAAATGCATGGATTCTTAATTTTTTCTTTTTTCGGGGTTCAAGTACCTGAAATAAAAATGCACGGATTAGAATATTGAAAACAAGTCGAAAGTGAAGAAAAAATTACAAATGTTGCCTAGTCCCCGGCAACGGCGCCAAAATGTTGACATGGCTTTTCGCGGTTTAAGATGATGATTTTTGTCACGTCGTTGTTGTTCCACGAAAAACCGCAATCAAACAAATAATATTACAACTACAAGCATGATAAAAATACACAAGTTGTATAGTGCAAGTAGAGGTTCGTATCCGCGGGGACTAGGCAAACTCGCTATTTTATTCTTTCTTTAAAACATGATTCGAATTTTGATCTTTTGTGAAGAAAGATAAATGATGGAAAAAATGCGATCTACGGAGAAAGTATTTTTTTCCAAAAGCTTAGATTAACTAAATATGGATGTGAATGCAACTAAGTAATAATAATGGGGGTTGATTCGTAATGTAATATGGGAAGATGAGATTTACTTGCAATATTTTTTAGAGAGAATGATAAAACATAAAACTTGTAAAGCACATACTTTTAAGAGAAATTAGATTTGAGAGTAGCTTACACCGAAAGAGTTGTTCCTTCAAATTTAACTTAAACCAACTAAACAAAATAATAAAAATTCATGCGACAAATACGATGGGAAGGAAATGCTTCTCTATTTGATTGCCGAGTAAAGACGACGATGATGGTGGAGATGGGAGTGTGTGGGAAGACGCGTGGGCTGATTGCACACACGAGTATGGAGCCGGAGAGAGAAGGTCGTCGAGGAGGAGATGTGTCGTAGCAGCGAGGAAGGAGATAGCCGTGCAGGCTGCTACGAACTGGAGGAGATGGCCGTGCGTGTGGACGCACGGGCTGCTACGGGCTGGAGGAGAATCGCGAGGAGGAGGGGAATGACTGGACGTTGTTGGCGCTATTTTTGTGCCTGCATACAAGAGAGAGAGAGAGAGAGAGAGAGTATGGGGCGAGAGATAGAAAACGAGAGGGAGAGGAGTGCCTCCACCTTCTTGTGCGTGAGGCGAGAATGCATGAGAGAGGGGGCATCATTTTATAATGGTATTTGCTTGGAGACATCCCATGTAAGTGAAGACAAAATACCATTATTAGTGTATGGAGAGTTAATTTTTTTGCATGGGGAAGGCATGTGTAGACGGCTAGAATGCATGGGAATGGGAGAGGTACTTTTATTATTTGCATGGGAAAGGGATTTTGGTGGGTGGTTGGTGCATTGGAAAGGAGATAAAGTTGGTGGCTCTATTTATGAGAATAAAGAATGAGACTTTTACACTAACCTCCCTCCCCTTTTTCTTTCCAACAAAATATAAAGTGAAATGTGTTGAATGTTGTTAAATTTAATGTTATATAAGTATTCCCAATAATTCTTCATTCTCTCTGATAACAACAAATCTGAATTTTATAGATGATAATTAATCTCAGTTTAGAATATGATCTTTAAATGTGAATAGAAATTTGTGAGGATATTTTCTTCAGATGATTTGTTGATTTTATGTGCTTATGTGTATATGATGCAAATTGTGTGAATTTGGAGTTTACACATCAATGATTAATATTGTACTTCACATAATTTGAGCATGTTATACTAGTATATAATGCAATCATCAATATGTATGGAGGGATAAATATCAGCTGAGTAGCATGATCTCGAACTTTGTCTCCCATACTGGTTGTAATCCCGGAAATTCATCTAGAAATACATAAGGAAACTCTTGCACAACTCTAACACCCTCTATCATCAGCTCATGTGTCGTTGAGTCAACTATATAGCTGAGGTATCCTACATAATCCTAACTGAGAAATTGGTGGGTTCTCAAGGTGGAGATGCACTCAATCCCGTCATTAGATGTATTGCTTGACTTAAGAGAGATATATGGACATGGATGTAAACATGATATTCTCCTGTGGACACATGTTGGATCAGAAGATTTTCACACTATCCAGTATTCAAATACCAATAAGGAATGATATGTGTGAAATGGAATGGAGTACCACTGCTCTGATACCAAGCTGTGACGCCCCTAGGATCCGGATACTCGGCAAACCAATCCATACACATATATTCCACATTCCAATATTTGCCATTCGCACAAGCAGGAGAAAATACCAACATGCATATGAATTTGAAGTTTTTGCTTCTCATTCAACCTGTTCACATTTCATACATTCTATTTGAATGCCCATCCATGTCCACAAAATATACATGTATGCATATTTAAAAGATGTGTCCCATCATACATATTACATGTCATGTCTCTCAACAAAAATGATACAAGTAAAGAAGGATAGTAACACTACCAACTACTGTAATACAAAAAGTCTCGTGGAAGCTGCACCAAAAGGTGACTCCAAGA